>JAQIWG010001560.1:0-23903 GCA_034695025.1 Chamaedrilus cognettii | reverse complement strand
ATATGTCTTGTTTGAGGTGAATTTGTTGTACCATGCACGATGACAGAATAAATAAATTTGATTGATTGATTGATTGAAGTGCATTGCATCTCGCGTTGACTGAACAATCCTGCCAACCTATACGAAAACTAATTTAGGCCCATCAAACATTATCAACACTAACCGTACATGGTGAATGCGTCTAGTCTGACGGTGTTAGTGGCACCATCTGCCCACCACCCCCCGTGGTGTAGAGATACGGAGTACGGCTCATAGACATTTGTCACCGTCAAATTCTCAGCCCGGTAGAAAATTTTTCTTCCTAAAGACGCACAGCACCAATGAATGTGTATTAAGGCGCACATGAATACGGAAATCAAATGCAACGCAGAATACAATACAAAATACAATGCAAATGAATAATATTACAATACAATACAGAAACAGAATTTGTATGCCATCACAAAATATGTGAGTGCTGAATAAATAATTGGATCAAATATATGAGGCTTGAATTAAATAAATATTAACGTCATCACTCGTATATATGTTGCATCATAAAGTTTAGCCTATTGGTTAAATCTTAAACATTCGGTCAGAAATCTCAAAAAATTGGTGGCTTCAATGGTCAGAAAAAATCGTTTAACGCTGATAAAACTATCTTATTTTACAATCCTGATGCATTATGTAAAAGTTAACTCTCTACCTGCGCCCTCCATTACAACCAGCTTGTTGTCTGCGCTGCTAATTATGGTGTTAACACGCGATGCTCGCAGCGTTAGGTTGAGCCACTGGCCATAGGCATAGCGTCTATCGGAGAGAAAGACTTGAGGGGCTTGAACGTGTGTTAGCATTGTCGAAACGGCAGGCCACGTCTCCGCGCTAGAGAACGAAAGTGATATCATCATAATTATGCAAATATATAATTGCCAATCTTCAAGTACAAAGAAACTGTTAATGAAAATTTCTGAAAGAATTTATGGAAGTGATGTATAGAGCTATAATTTGGTTTTAGATAGTTACTTTAGCTTCTTTGTTTCGGGAACTAAGCTAAGATAGAAACGACTCCGGCAGCTAAGGTACGGCATCGCTTTTAATTTCAACACTGCAATATTCACACTTCAAACTTGTAAGGTTTTAGGTTAGGTTAACTCAAGGTTTCTTTTTCTGTGTGTTTGTCAGGCGCGCATCCGGTTTATATACTCTGGTCTACTGCTTGCTTGACCGCAGCCAATGATAACTGTACTCGCCCTTCAACAACCTTGCAGACTCCTTTGAATATTCATTAGATGTTTTCATCTCTCTTGGCTTTGAATATTCATGTAACATTTACTTCTCTCTTGCGGCATAGCTTATGGCCTGTAGCCTTAGTTAAAGTTTAATTCTATATTACAGAGGTATCACTTGATAAACACGAAGATAGGAGTAAGATAAAAGTAAGCTAAGAGTAAAATACGAGTAAGATAAGAGTAAGATAAGAGTAAAATACGAGTAAGATAAGAGTAAGATAAGAGTAAAATAAGAGTAAGATAAGAGTAAAATACGAGTAAGATAAGATAACCAAACTTTATTATTTAAATGATTCTTTATTTTAAATATTATCCAAATATTAAACAACTAAACCAAAAATAATAATTATATCAACATCACTGTAAAGAAACCCTTGCCAGCAAAGTCTGATTCACTGCAAACTCCTCCCTAACAGGCTAAGCCCCCGCCAGGTGCTCAATGGAGAGTCACTAGAATGATCCAGAATCAACCAATAGGCATCTCAGCATTCAGTAACCAATCGCATTGGTCAGCTAGGTGCAGATGGATCTCTCACATCGCTGATTCGCTAAATGATCCCAGACAAGGTTAAGTCAAGCACGAGTAGCCCAAAAATTGATGATTAGGCGCAAATTGTTTGACTAATTTGCAACCAGCAAGAGTATCATTATGAATAAGCATAGACTATAAGCATATATATAATAGTACAACTAATCGATCTTCAAGGCTGATCAGTTGCACAGCGCCTGATTTAGAGAGAGCGGACACAACGCCACGCATGTTCTAAAATGGCTAAACTTAAACCTGATCCAATTTCAATTCTTCATTGAACTGAAAATAAAAAGCTGGAAATAAGAAATGCGCGATAAAAGTAGAAGCTGACCTATCTGTGCGAATGAGGAGCTCTTGGAAGCCAGTCGCAGATGTGCACAGATTGCCGTGTCCGAAGCAGAAGCACCGCTGGCAGCCATCTTGGTTGACGGCGGCCATGTTGAAGCTCCCCGCGGCGCACTGATCACACTTGGCGCCCACGGCGTTAGCCTTGCATGCGCAATTGCCGCTTGTTTGATCGCAATCGGGCGTCACGGCGCCATCCGCCGAACAGTTACACGCTCTGCAAAAAAAGGTGTGCACAAAAATAATTATTGCTTTTTTGAAGCTAAGTTTAAAATTTTAAAAAGATGCGAAGATTAAAATCAAGGTCGGGTATTCCATCAAAAGTTAAAGCAAAATCCGAGGTCATAACGTCATGACCTCTGACCCCATCAGCGCGCTGAAAGCCTGATCTATGATTAATTTAACGCCATGTGATTGGTTTTTTAGATATAAATCTTGGATTGAAATTTATTCTTGATTTACTAATTTTTACAAATCACATAGGCATTTCAAAGGTGACTCAACATTATATTCTATCATCTTTTGATGAGCTTATTCATTTAAATTATTTAATAGCACGTTTATTTACTAATAAAAAACGACCTTACAATTTGTAAGAAATATTCTATCAATATCTTTTCATTGTTTAACTCTCTTTTTAAGTACCAAGATGACTCACAGACATCCGCTAGCTGAGAAGCGATAGTATCTCGGCAGACAACGATCGCACTTATTCCCGCCCACAGTCGGCTTGCAAGGACACACACCCACATCGCTACACTGCGTAGCGTTACGCCCATCTGCGTTACACCCACACGGCTGACAACCGAGCCTCGAGCTTAGGCCAAACTGGTCGACGAGGCAGGCCTGGCAGCGCAGATCGTCACGTCTGTTCAGCGCATTGAGCTGGCCCAGCGTGGCAACGTTAGCGCGGCATGGACACTGGCCCGTAGTGTAGTCGCACACACCGCGAATAGAACCCATGGGGTCGCAAGCACAGGCTGCAACCATAAAAAGGTGTTAAAAAACAATAAAAATATTAAATTGTTATCTCCAACAAAGAAAAGATAAATTTCAGTGTTCAATTTAATGATAATGATTACTATGATTATTATTATATCATTCAAACGAACCAAACAACGCACAAGTTACATATAAACATTTTTAAAAAGTCAGAGGCATATTGGCATACAAATGTGTATTTTTTATTTTCGCATAAAATGAATAAAAAAAATTGCAAGAAGTAATCAATAATCAGTTTCATGTCCATTTGTACTGAGGTCAAGATTAAGGTCGAGTTAAAGACTGAGCTATCAAGGCGTAAGAACCATCACCAGAATAAGCCTTAACCATGGTTCACGCACCGATTGATCGGTCTATAGCTCAACCTCAATCCTGATCTCATCACAGCGTCACGTATATATAACCAAGCAGTAATCTCATCATAGCAGCAGTTGCTCACGTGTGCAGCCATTGAGAGTGAAGTTGAAGAACCCAGGCAGGCAGTATTCACATCGCCTGCCACCCACACCATAGCGGCAGTGACACTGGCCCCCTGGCGTGTCGCACGGAACTCCCGGCAGCGTCCCCACCGCATCGCAGTTACAGGCTGAACAGCAGATCGATTAGCATAGTTAAAAATCAATTTAAACAGTCCTGCGAGATAAGATTTGCTCCTTCTTGTTCTTCTTCCCCTGCGAGTTTAAGGACCATGTGTAGTAAAGAAGACTATTACAGTTCTGTGCCTCGGCCTCGGCTTTACCAAGCACAGAACTGCTCCCCTCTCTTAAGTCGCCTTTTACGACTCGCCCGGGGAGCTCTGGGCTGCAGGTCAATTCTTTGTTCCCCGACCTGCAGGGGTTGTGTGCAAAGCTTAGATTAGTTCCTTATTAGCGCTGTCAGTACTAACACTATCCCGCGCAAATTATTCAGGTGTCCTACATCAGACAACAATAATTTTTGTCACCGCTATACGGTTACAAAAAGATATCGCTGTGAAATTATTCACAATCAATGTGGTTGACAGTCAAACAACATGACATGGTGGTGTAGTGGTTAAAGCGTCCGGATTTCTGAATGATAAGTTCTGAGTCCGGGGTTCGAATCCCTTCACTTGAAGCTATGAAATCATGCATTACAAGCCCTTCACCAAGAATTACACACACAAGTATCGCTAGCTCCTAACCACCGTGCTAGATACTTCATTACTTAGCTGGCGTAAGAAAGGGCATCCAGCGATCAAAACTCAGCTTCAACATTCCTTACTTGGGTGAGAAAACATCAATACTCATGTTAAACATGAAAATTTATGAGGAGAGACGATAAAGGCATTTATTTAGTTAACGAATACACCGCTACACGGTCACTTACCCAGTCCCGTTCGTACAACTTCCGCCATGACGGAGAAGATAAATTGCCGACAGGAGGCGTCAGTCAGTGTATGGTCACGTGTCATCAGAGCCACGGACTGTTGGGCACAGACTACGTACTGATCCAACGTGGGCGGCGCCGCTCCTTAAAAAAGGTGTGCACGAGAGATCAATACATGAAATATTTAAATGTATTTTATGAATAATATAGTTCATTAATATTTTATGTATGAAGAGCAGAAGTCAAATGGTTATTAAACTCCCAAAAACCAATCTACCTACCGTTAAGCTTGACTAAGAGCATGAATCAGTCACTGACTTGTGAAGATCTTGCTGATGTGATAGTCCGGCACGAGGACAAGAGAATCAACGATCAGGGGCTGGGTGGCGTTCCCTGCCTGGTCTAGCGTCAGTGTGGCAGAGTAGGTGCAGCGAACATCCATGGAGACCGGAGCACTGGCGTTCATCCAAACTCTTCCAGCGCCTGCCCGCAACACGTGCTCGATTTGAGTTTGAATTAAAATATGTAGTTGATGAAATTTAATGGACCTTGAATGACGCGTCAACTGTAGGCCTATTTCAGGCTGATTTACTCCAAATAACTTTGAAGTAGTTACGCGCAGTAGCTAGACTGCTTTAAAGTAACTGCAGTTAAGATATTGTCAAAGACAACAAGATTAAGCAAAAGAGATACAAACATTTGCACATGAATAAAAGGCCCCTATTAATTCTTAATCCTAAAACGTTTGCTGCAGAAGAAATTAATTATAATTTAGCAACAAACTGAAAAATAAGACAAAATTGAACTGCTCCCGAAGGCATAAATTCAGTCTATAGTCATACCCAAATGTCAAAAGCTTGTCTCGCACACAGTTAACAGAATTTCAATTAAATTTTTTTAGGGGTTATTGTGTTAGATTTTAGCTAGAGTTTCGTTTAGATTAAGCAAACAAACACCTGAGCTGATGTTCTGCATACGAATCGTCCTGACTGGCTGCGCTGTCTGGGGACAGACTGACGACACGGCGAGCGCCCTATCGTACTGATACTGGTTGAGGCTGATCAAAGTATTTGTCCCTAGCACGGTGATGGTGAGACTGGCAGCGAGCCAGGGCTGCGAACCGTTCAGGCTGTAGCGCAGTGCAGGGAGGTAGGGCCTGCAGGCAGACAATGGAACCTCGACCCTAACACTGCCTTAGCAGTAGTGGCCTATTAAATGATTCTACCCCATACGGCCCATTGCTTTGCAAATAGTATTGAACTTTTCTTCAAATTTAGTTTATTTTGTCTTTTTTACACTCCAAACTCATGCTCTTTATTTCAAAACTTAAACACACCATTCATTTAAGTTAGTAAAGTTGGGTAAAGCATCAATTGACACAGAAAAAAAACTAAATTTAATGCAATCAATGCGCATACAACTTCAAAGCAGTTTTAATTGTAAGATAAGAAATACAATGATTATCCTAAACGTTCAAATTTATATCATTTCGCATAATTAGACGACCAGATAATGAATTTCTTCACACCATTTTTTCACTATTTTCTTCCAATTTCCCGACATACAACACTATCGTGACAACAGAATAGTTAACCTACCAGGTCAGATTCGGCTGTTGATAGGAGATGATATTAGTGAACCCGGTCACGCCCCCCTCCCCACACAGCACAAACTCCCGCCCTGAGGTCGGCGAGTCCGCTATGGCCGCGTCCCACTCGGTCCGACACGTGCCCCCACCCGGCTTCACACTCCCCCAGTCCAGCGCGGGGATGTAGTACCCACTCTGAGCCTCAGTGCAGCGAGGCCCGACGACGTATGGGAGGCAGGAGCACTGATTGGTCAGGGACTGACATGTGACGTTCAGCGCCCCTCCAGGGTCGCAGCCGCAGTCGAGGCACTCCTAGGGGTTGAGAAAAAGGGATAATAATAATAGCACAGATTTATTTGGTTGGCGTCAAGAAGTGCATCCAGCCATGAAAATCCAGATCCAGCCGTCTTCACCAGGATGCAAAACGTCTAGCCTACGTGAAAACATGAACAGAATAGATGAAAAAGGCGGTTAGTTTTTAGTTTGATATTGCTGGCCGTATTTGGGGTCCCTTTACCTAGAGTAGATTGTGGATTTATCATAGAAGTATAATTATTAAGCAAGACAAACCGAACCTGTGCGACATTGAAGATGCTGGGGAAACTGTAGAACCCGTCTCTACATACGCTACAGTCTCTCGCCTCTATGGTTCGCTTGCACGGACAATGGCCAGTATGCTTGTCGCAAATGTTGCTCTGGCCCACCGTACCTGCTAGGTTACACCTGCACGCTGCGCGCACAGAAATAAAGGTATGAAAAGTTAATATAAAACCGATTGAAGAATTCAACGCGTGTAATTATTTTACTGACGGCGTTGTTACCGATTAAGCTCACTATTACAATCATTGATTGAAAGAAACAGACCCAATACTAATCAATGCAAGGTATTTATGTTTTACGAATGTAGATTATCGGGTACGCTTGTCCGAAATTGATTATATTTCAAAGCGCAGTCCAGTTTAAGGTCGGTGAGTGAGACTCACGCTTGCAGGTGCCCGGACTGTCGGTCATCAGCAGCCCGTAGAACTCATCTATACACTCGCCGCAGCGCCGCCCCACGACGAGCGCCTTACAGCTGCACTGGCCGTCCACTCTGGCGCACGACAGGTCGGCGTTCTGCACGCCGAGCGACTCGCACAAGCACGCTGAGGGGACACCACAATAACGCAAACAACTTACTTTAACGGACACCACAATAACGCAAACAACTCATCTACAAAACCGGATACCACAATAATGCAAATTACATCGATTTTCACTAGCATAGTCTACATAGGATCGTAGAAAAGTAAATTTGCCGATACTGCAATGGACGATACTGTTTGATGCTAGCATCTATATGAACGGTGGCTATAATCAATGACATTAATGCCACACTAAACCCAACTCAACAACAACAATGCAAATTAGTTATTTATCCGGACAGCGCACCAAACACCACTCGTTTCGGACATCAAGTTTTAGTTATTTGTATTGTAAAAGTAACTATTTATACTGTCAGTACAGCACAATGACAAAAACAAGTTATATATGTTGTCGAGACGCTTGGAATGAAGAAAATGACACATTTAAAAAACCATTTGCCTTCAGAAAATTGTCAATGGCATCAGATAACTGAGTGAACATGGTCTCTATACTCCAAGACTCACATTAACATCGTGAACAACATAGATGTATTACGTATTAACAAACACTAAACAATTAACAAAATCAAAATTTCCGAATGTTGCGATAAAGAATATTAAATCGTCTTGCCTACATAGGTTACTCCATTGCGTTATGTAAGTGTGTTCATTGAATATCAAATGGATTGGCATTTGCATAAAAATTTCAATTTCAGTACTGACCTTATCAAATAGCAATACATGTATGTAAAAGTTGCATCACTGGATTGAAAAGATTACTGCTGTTTAATTTTTGTATTGAAGATTGAATACACCGTCGCACAACTCACGTCTGCAGACGTTGTGATCATCTAGCGGTAAAGAGCTGTTGCGGTAGAAGCCCACAGCACATTGGTCGCAGTGCGTGCCGACAGTGCTATGCATGCATGCGTTGCACTGCGCGTAACCCAGCGCTGCGTTATAGGTGCAACTGTCCGAATGATTGTTGCACGTGCACACTGAAAAAGGTAACAAAATTCATTTGGCAAAAGAGCCGCTTTACGTCAAGTTGTTTGTAACATGACAAATATTGAGGATCGTTTTTAAGACGCTTGGTTTTATGGTTCTATGGAGAGTCAAAGAGAGAGAAAAAATAATGATACTACTACGACTATTTCACGATTGCCTGATCTTATGTAATTGCGCACATTTGATAAGGGTTCACCGTCAAACTTTACGCAGCCTGGTTACCTCAGTTGGTTAGGCATTGGCCTATTATTATCAAGTTTGCGAGTTCCAAACAAGAAGGTGAAGTAACAACGTCAATTAACTATGCACGCACAGATGTCTCAGTCTACTCATGCGTAAATGATAGCAAGGTCTTATATCTGGAAAAGATTGGAAAAGAGTAACGAAGCAGTATGTTCGGTTCAGCTGCCAAAGTTATGTGCGACCACGCCATACTTTTTTAATCTATGGCATACTAATTGCACTAGAATCATGCGCTTTAATCTTCTTTATTCTAAATTCTGAAAAAATCAATGACAGAAAGACCCACCACTTTGAAGAGTGCACGCAAAAACAAACAGCAATATACACCATTTTAAAGGCTGCAAGTCCTACTCTGGCATTCGTTGGCCGTCCCTCCGGGATAGGGGAGGTAGTAGCCAGGCAGCCAGGGACGCTGGTTGTAAAGGGGCTTACAACGCTCGCAGGACTCTCCCTCTGTGTTGTGCTGACAGTCGCACACCATGCGACCACTAGTCAGCATGCAGCGCTTGGCGTGCAGGTTGCAGAAACACCTACAAGCAGAAGAAATGTTTTTAATGATTAATTAGCATCTTTAGCAATCATTATAAATCAACCGTTTGAATACCTCATCATCACCTTATCATCAGAGCTGCTCAACTCGGATGATATGAAATCTATAGATACTAGGCTCTTTAAACAATAGATCTTCACATGAAAATTGAGTTCACACCACAATTACCCTGCCACGAGGTTGATGTCGGATATAGCGTAGTAGTATCTGATAAGATCCGCTGGTTGCCTGAGCGCCTCATTGCCATCTGTCGCAGGGTAAATGAGGCGCATGCGCAGATTCGTGAACGTCAGAAACTCTGAAAGGCGCGTCGAGTTTAGGGCAGAGAACAACGAACTGTAATCCGTGAACGAGTCACCGATGAACAGACCGTAGCGGTCGTGGTTGACGTCGAACAGCACCTGCGCACACCCGTTGATCGCGCGCGGTTCAATGCCAAATTGTGAACACTTTTTTTAGTGCGTATCGTATGGTGAAATTCTATACAAAAATTGAAACAGCAACTACATAACTAGAAACTTGAGCATACAGGGCTCTCTTAGAGAGCTAAGATCAAGATTGTGTAGTGGAGTGGAGTTTTAATACAGCTGATTGTGAATTTGAATATCATTTTCATTAATACTGGCTACAATTGACCTAACACTGTGTAGTATGGGCACAGACGTCAAAATAAAAACTTTACATAAAGTTTTCAAATGAACTGGTATTGCATGTGTTTTGACACTTTAGCATTATTGTGCCTTTAAAAATCATCTTTGTCTTAGACGTCAGCATGATCATCATGGCCAGCATCAATGAAAATCTTCATGCGACGCAATGCATTCAATACCTTAGACTATATGGCATTCAATAGCAACGTTTACTACGCCTGAGGCCCTCTGTATATCGGAGATGCTTAGCGAGTATTGTATCCTGATTTTCAAATAAACACTGAGAGTAATTTTAGTTAGCGAAAGTCATAACAAAAGTGATAAATGACGAAAATCCAGTTGACGAATGTTACCGTTATGAGTTTAAAAAAATCATTGAATAGACATTTTCACGCCTTCTAAAATAAATGCCTTTATATATATGTATATATTTGCTTTGAACGTAAATATATGCAAATATGTATGTAATCTATCTGCCTTTATTCATAAATATGTTTCTCAATAATAGCTAAGAGTAATTCGGGAGATGATAATCTCATCGTAATTTGGGGGATTTTAAAGCACCCCCCAGACCTGGCCGTCGGTGTAGGGGTAGTCACTGCTGAACGCCTCCGTGCATATCACTGCGTCTGGGGCGGCACGTGTGGTGACCCGGGCCGCCAGACCCTCGTCGTACATCTGCTTGCAGGTCTCATTGTAATACTGGAGCACGGTCCACGTCTGTCCATAGTCGAGCGACTTGTCAAGGATCATCTGCTGCGGACGCGCAGACTTGAACGTGATCATGATGTTGTCCTCAATCACAAAGCGACGTCCCAGTGCTATCGCGATGTTAACCTGTATGACGAGAACGTATGTGTACGTTGTTGACACCTTTTTAAAGATGAAGTAACATGCTTCCCATTTTAGAAAGATCTTCCCACCTGCATTAAGAGTCAATTTTTGCTTCATCTCGTTGAAAGCAGAAAAATTCACGCTATTATGAACTACGTTAGCAACTCGGGGAACAAAGAATAGACTTGCAGCCCATAGCTCCAGGGGCGAGTCGCAAAAGGCGACTAAAGAAGGGGAAGCGGTTCTGAGGTGGCCCCCTTACTCAGAACCGGACCGTAATAGTCTTTGATACTACGCATGGTCTTTAAAATTCAACCCCCACCCCCCCAATTCAAAATTTTACGAGAGCCTACCTGATGCATGAAAATGACCATCATAACTTGCGCGGAAAAATTCAGACTTTCTATTCCCAACGCAGTAAATTTTGGAATTAAAAGGCTTATAATTTGTACTTCACTCGAAATCATACAATGATAAAATCATGTATATCTAGTAGTTTGGCAACTAGAAACTAGTACTCATGCAAGTTTAGACCATAATCACTCTGGTGTTAATTGCAGTAGCCCAGTCATAGACATAAATATACATATATATGCATAAACAGAAACATAAACATAAACGTAAACGTAAACAGAAACGTAAACGTAAACAGAAACATAAACAGAAACGTAAACGTAAACATAAACAGAAACATAAGCATAAACATAAACATAAACAGAAAAGTAAACGTAAACGTCAACGTAAACAGAAACAGAAACAAAAACATAAACGTATACATGCATAAACTACGATCTTGTAGTGCACATATCATGCTAGTGAGCCTTGGGCGATCCTGTCATTGAGATATCGCATTTTATTTCTCTATATGTTTTTACCGGCTGTGCACATTGACAAATCCTGAAAAAAGTAAAAATAAAAACCGAGCTTGTGACGTCAGTGCAGCATGTCTCTCAACAGAAACGGTTTGAGTGGTCTATGAAGGAGGCAATTACAAAAGACTCTAATTCACAGCATCATCAAGGAGTAGTACTACATATACAGAAGGAGTAGTCAGTCGACCTGTGGCTGTGAGCCTTGCTGGCCCCAGCTGACAGACTGCCAGAAGGTGTTGAGGTTGGCCGAGGTGTCTGCGTGGTAGTCCAGCATGCGGTCCGCCGTGTGCGTCGTTGACACATTGGTGTTGTCGCAGTAGCTACACGCCAGAATGATGCCCTGCAACACACGTACAAACAGACGTACAAACACACAAACAAACACACATACAAACACACGCACAAACACACGCACATACACACGAGTTGAAGAAACAGGCTGGAAACAAACATAGTGAAATACACGCAGATGAGAAATACGACTGAAAACAACATAATTGTAGGCTTAAACGTATATAGTATTTTCGCATCTTTATATTATTATGTTTGAGCCGCTCCATATACGTTCACTAATAAAGTTAAACAATATTATGCTGATGAGCTCTGTTAAATGTGTAAATGTGCAAATGTGTAAATATGTAAATGTGTAAATGTGTAAATGTGCAAATGTGTTAATCTGACTTATTCACCACGTTCCGTAGACAGTTTAACCGAAGCCGTGATGACTGAAAGCTATTAACGTTACAGTTTTCAGGATTCTAATCGTGAATTCGCTGATCGCGATTACTATCGCTTTCAAACTGTTCGTAATCTGAAATCAGTTAAGTTTTGGGTTTACTTCAAGCCTTTGCTAAATTAATCATCCTCCCTAGCCGTAACTAGCTGTTCTTGTCTATATCCCTGCAATTTCCAAACATTGCTATCTAAGGATGCTAGACAATATTAATGCTTCAATACTGAAACATTCATTGATTAAAAAGGTGTGTAAATTAGCACGTTTCGACGACCAATCAATATTTTGTTCTACGTAAGCATCAATTGATGCTCGTACGCCCTCACCAGCGTGCAGTACTTCTGCTTTGTGTCCCCGCACGTCGCGTTGCTCGGCTCCACAGTGAGGTTGAAGACGGAGATGTTGGTCCTCAGCACGGACAGTGGTTCCCCCACACACGAGTGGTACTGGATGCGGCCCGCGCCGTCCACGCTGGCGCAGTTGTTGTCTCGCATCATCCACGCACTCTGAGCCTCGGCTAGCGGCAGGACCCAGCAGCAGAAGAGGCAAGCCAGAGACGCAGCCGCCAGATTTAAACACGCCATAGTTCCGGAGAGAATCGTAACTCGTAGATCGGATCCGACTGAAGAGCCTGCAGTTCACGAGATACGAAACTTAGTGAAAATAAATGCAGAATGTATTCAAACGGTGCAAAACGCAAACGTTTCAACGATTTTGGTTACAGGCTAGTCAATTAACATAACCTCCTATTAGATAGAAATCGGTCTGTATTAATGTCGGTACAACGGCCTATAGCATAAGTTTTGTAAGCGTAACGACTAACTATTGCCGTCAAGGCTGTTCTGCAAATGACTATTTGCATAGGCCTAGTATTCAAGTTCTGACTAGGCCTACATTTCACGCCTTACAAATCAATGCGCTCTAGCCCCTACGCTACAATTAGGCCTATATCGCCAAAGTTATTCTTTTCATTGAAGTAACGATTTTTAATTGAACATTGCGTTTAGCGCTACTATAGGCTGGCTAAAGTTGCTGCGTTTGAAACCAATATTGCTAACAGCGTAAGCCACGAGTCCTAAATGAAAGACGTTCACCAACCCTAAATTTTGCTTCGCGGCAACTTCACTCCGCAGGCCGTTTGATCATAGTTAACTCCCTGTGTTGATGATTATAATCGTGGCTGACGATGAATAATTATTATTGAGTGACCACAAAACAGCTGTTGATAATGATGAGTTTATTGACAAAAACAATGTGTGCTTAGTGAACCATGCATGGCAGGCCACAGCATTGATCTATCGGTGGCCTGAGTAGCCTACACGCACCCTAACCTTTGCCCCAACCATAACCAAAATGTGTCTTGCTTTGCGCCCCCTCCCCTCAACAAAAAATTAGAAACATATCGCAGGGCTACGTATCTATTTACTAGGCCTATTCAAGACGAGATGTTACGGGGATGATTAGCAGTGAGGCTGAGGTCATTTTGGAGAGATTGGATGCTATGAACACAGCACCCCAAAAATACTCCTAGATACATACATTCTATTAGGCCCAGACAGCAGCAGAAACCAAGCCGCGCTGTTATCATCCGAATTTTATTTCAATAATTATTAAAACCACGAAAAAAAATAAACACATAAAAAACACGCCCTCTATAGCCTCCTACTTGACGAATACATCGCTACTAAAACACACCCACAGCCCACCAATCAACTCACACTTAACTTGTTTATGCCTGTGGTTTGTGCCAGCGCTTAAATTGTTTTCAAAAATTGGATTGGCCAGAGTTTCACAGACCAATAAGCATTTTAAGCATAAGCAAAAAGCAAGATAAATATTTTGATTTGGGATAACTCGCACATTTTAGCGCATATTTTGCGATTTTTATTTATTTATTTGTTTAAATAGTATAAAATAAGTTTTTGGCAGAATTTAGACGTTTGTCCACCCCCAGTCATGGCTAAGACGTATGACTATTTATTCAAGTTGCTGTTGATAGGAGACTCGGGGGTGGGCAAGACCTGTGTGCTGTTTCGATTTTCAGAGGATGCCTTCAATTCCACTTTCATTTCTACGATCGGTGAGTAGGCCTGGGATTCAGCACTAGTGGGTTTTAGATGCAATATAGGTTGTATACGCTGACTTAGAGGTAAAAATAACGGCTCAGAATTGTGCATATTTGATAAAGTCTTGAAGTGACATATTTCTGTATCTAATTCTCTGTTCAATTTATCTTTCAGTCTTATAGTCTATTTGTTATCGCTTATTCTCAATGTATTGTCTACATGGTACCGGTACCATAATAATAATTCTTAAGTTTGGTACTATAATTCATCATTGCACAAGTGTTAGTAAATTTTTGTATATATGGAATGTGTTATTATCTTATATTTGATATGGGTGGTGTCTCGTGCAATGGCCTAATTATGTTCTGTCAATTCTTTTCTCTGACAGGCATCGATTTCAAAATTCGGACAATTGAGTTAGACGGCAAGAAGATAAAGCTGCAGATATGGTAATGATGTTGTATGTTGGCTTTGTATGTTTTAGGGCTATTCATTTATTAAAGTACTATAGTCGAACGCGCATTGATTAAAATTTTTTGCAGTGATCTTAGTTTTTTCCACAGCATTGTGCATGTGTACTGACCGTAGCGCATACTTCACGGAATTACGCATCCTTGCATCTAATTGCATCTTTAATTAACAAAGATTAATTTAAAATTTTAGTCTCTTGAATTTGACTTTGAAGTATTTTAAACAAACAATTTGAATATATCAATTTGACTGAGATACCAAGAATATTGTAATTTTACACTATTGACAAAATTAAGCATTTTTACGCCGTTTTTAGGGATACAGCGGGTCAGGAGCGGTTTCGAACAATAACGACTGCCTACTACAGAGGCGCTATGGTAAGCTTGATATCTGCAACGATTCCATTATACCTGAAACGATAACGAACTTAATTTATTTTATTCCTTTAACTTTTATACTTAGATTCTATCTACAATTATCGACCGTGACTATATACATATAGTTTACATGCATAAAATTTGCTGACGTGTTATTTGTGAATTTTGAGAATCTAACTATGTGAGCTTCAAAGAATTGAATGAAATATGATATAACGGACAAAATTCAGAACACTTTTGTGTCATGCTGTAATTATGTCGATATTCATAATGTTGTTGTTTTGTGATGGCAGTAAAAATTGTTTATTTTTCAGGGCATCATGCTTGTGTATGATATCACAAACGAAAAGTCTTTCGATAACATTCGGAATTGGATACGGAACATTGAGGAGGTAATTGTAGGAAATGTTAGGTTTAAATATATATTAATTAAAAATAAAAGTCATTGTATAATACCGTCAACGTTAGATTAATCATCGTGATTGATTTTTTGATAAACAGATATTGTCATGCAGTCTGTTCATGACAGTCACAAAGAAAGATGTAATTAATATCATTAATATAACATGTTTGTGAAAATTGGTATATTACTATTAAACACCATTTTATTCCGTTACATTTTTGTGTGAATAGTCTGTTGGATGTTTTTGATAATATGATGTCAACTCTCTTTGGGTGAAGTATGTTAAACTTGTTAAGCATTTATGTTCTCATTTGCATACAAAAAATTTTGTTAGAGTTTTTTGTGTGTCTTGTAGCCATAGAATGAACTCTGAACTTGTTGCAGAAATCTGTTATATAGATTTGTTAGAGCAATCATTCTATTTGTTGCGTCCAGCATGCGACGTCGGACGTTGAGAAGATGGTGTTGGGCAACAAGTGCGATATGAACGACCGACGACAGGTTTCAAAGGACAGGGGTGCAGCTGTAAGTTTGCCGATGCGAGGCATTTCTAAACTGTATGCAGTTGTGTTGGGTTGGGATTGAATATCATTTGGGGTTTGCCGCTGTTTGATTTAACGATTGAAATTGATTTGTCTATGAAGCTGATTTGCCTGAGCTTTATTTAGAATTGAAAGGCGATTTAATTTTAAGGGTTCGTGCCTGCGTGTTCAAGAGTTTACCGAAATTTATGAAAGGCTTTAAAGGCTAGTTCTTTAGCGACTATCCTTGGCGCTATATATTTGCTATAAAGTGACAATGATTACAATGAGATTACAGCGCTATGACAATTATTGAAATTAGATTACATTATTGCTATGAGCTAAATATTGAACTCGTGGCTCCTGGTTAATGCATCTACCTTATCATTGAAGAAATTAGACTACGTAGATCTGTACAGAAATATTATTCTTGTTTGATATTAGTTGGCGGTGGAGTACAGCGTCAAGTTCATGGAGACGAGCGCCAAGGCTAGCATCAATGTGGAGGAATCCTTCGTGATGCTCGCGCGCGACATCAAGGCCAAGATGGACAAGAAACTGGTCGGTTCACACACCTTATTAGCGAGTACGAACCCCTTGGACTGGGGTAAGCAACAAGTCTGCAACCCAGAGTTTCTCGGCGAGTCATAAAGGGCGACTGAAGAAGAGACAGTTTCTTGGACTGTAATAGTGTGTGTTACTACACACGGTTCTTAAACTTCTCGAGACCGCCGTCTATCTTTATGAATGCATTTTTCTGCATGGACTTTTGAATTTTGTTTCGGTTTTTAAAATAAGATGTAAGCTTAATAATTCTGGATTGCATGTGGAGATCAAGAATGAGGTCGAGTTATAAAACTGACCAATCAACACGCATGAATTATGGTTAAATAATGGTTCATGATAGCTCGTTTGTCTGACACCTGTTACACCGAAGCAGCATAAATTCTATGCCGGGTGCCAAGTACCTTCACACCTTTTTAACAATTAATATTTTGAGGCTACTATTTTGACACCTTTTTAACCGAACAACGTAATTTTTGTTGCAGGAGGCTTCAGGTCCGCCGGGTCGCACAAAGGGTCAGGTTCTAAGGAATGGAAGAGAGGAACCAAAGAAGTCGCGAGGCTGGAGCTGCAGCATTCTATGATACCTTTCTTGGTGGTTGTGTGCATTGACGCTGGATCGCCAGGGGGGGCTAGGTGGCTTGTGCCCCTTTTGAAATTGTGGTGAGACTGCATGTCACTGAACCGCTTTGAAATGATTTTTAAATGTAATCAAGAATTAGCCAGTTCTGCATATTTGTGTTTATTTTGTTTGAAAATAGAAGACGTTCTGTTTGCCGAACCAGGATATATGTTTTTGATTGACTAAAAACAGCCATTGGCATTCTCATTTTAGTTGTATTTTATCACATTTTTGCATTTATAGGAGCTTAGATTTACACAAAGTATCCTCATATCATGCCAAATATGCTTAGTTTCTAACCTTATATTTATAAGCAGAAATATGTATTCTGAGATTATGCCACAGTGAACAAACGCTGTGGACGAAGCGGTAATCCTGTTTTGACACCTTTTAAACTGTAGCAACATGATGAATGCCAAGACGTTGCTAGTGTGTTTGCAGGTGCATATTGAGAAAATCGTGAATGCTCTGTTTAGCGTAATAATATTTAATAATAATTTTGTGACAAAACGATACCCAGCCCTGGTCACAATATTTAGTGAAATTATACACGATGATCGATGTATCACTTGCCTTACGAGTGTGAAAAATGGATTTGTGTTGCACAGCCATAAATTATTTTTAGCGTCAGTTTTTGTACATCTAATGCATAATAGTCACCTATGCAAGCAGACCTGGTTGAAGAACGTTTGGCCTGTCTGCTGATTGTGATTAAAAATTGCATTTGTAAATGATGCGAACGATAATGCTTAATGATCAACGCATTTAGAGATCTGTTTTTAAAATTAGCTATACACCAAAATATACTGCGGCCATTGGATCGTACCACAGTACTCTTTTATACTGTCAGCGGTCTGCAGCAAGCCTTTTTTTGTGAAATGTTTGGGTACTGGTACCTTTCAGGGCTTGCTTGTTGTTATAGTCATTGTTGTTGTTGCGCCCAGACGTAGCCTGTATTTGTAGTCATATGACATGTGTGCTTCTGTGCTGTGTCTGTTCATCAGAATAACCAGTTGGCGTCATCTTGCATACACTAATGTATTGGCGGAGTTTTTGAAGATCTGATGTTTGTGATACGAGTTTGTCCGTTCAATTGACGATTAATAATATGCAGTTTAACCTTTGTAGCATTCTTTGATGCTGACATTGAATTATAGAAATGGATTCACTTTAAATCACCATTTTATTTCACACAATTTGTGTACAATTTCTAATATTTTAGAAAAATATTTTTAAGATCTCTTATGCCTTGTGGCGCCGTAATAATGACAGTTATGGAAGTGGACCGAAATAAAAATACAACCCTTTTATCACAGTTTAGAGCATATCAATATTCTGTAAATTATGCTTTGTGTGAACATTTACCAATTGGGTGATCATTCTATATAATGTCTAAATGTAATATAGCACTTAGCCTTAACCTGTCTCATTTGTGGGTCACTATAGGTGTTTAATAAATATAATTATCTTCTTATTGCATCGCCAACATTTTGTATTGGATATTGATATCGTGTTCAGTTATAGGCTTGTTTCAATTTGATAGGCTTTTGGCTTTGCCAATAGCCTCTTCAACAAAATAGATAAAACAGAAAGTCACACAGCTTTTCTTTCCTAGCTTTGCTAGAACGGAAATAAAATTTCTAGGTCAATATGCTCTCCAATAGATTAACAGAGAACGGTTAAATCTCCAGTAATAATTCACAGTAACACTTAAAGCATGCTTTCTTGAAACAGACACATCTTTTCGAAACAGTGAAAAAACACCTTTTTAATCTAATTAGCTTTAACGTAATATCATTTTTTTCAATAATAGAGATTGAATCTCTCACGTTGGTCTTCTACGACTAGTGATTATTTACCCCAGCAAGTCGATGAAACAAAGAATAGACTTGCAGCCCAGAGCTCCCCGGGGGAGTTGAAAAAACGACTAAAGAAGGGGGAGCGGTTCCGTGGCCGCCCTATTATACAGAACCGGACTGCAATAGTCTGTTATTACACACGGTCCTTAAACTCCGAATAAAAAAAACGAATGACAATCTTGCACAGACAACACGAGAAATATAAAAATTACAGTTTCAACATTCCTTGATCCTTCTCTGATGTTGCCGATCCTTGTGTCTCTCAACGGCTCATATTTTACTTGCACGGACGACAGAGCAGTTTGCGGAAGGCCCGTCTGAAGTCTGAGTTGAAGACTGTGTAGATGATGGGGTTCAAAAAACTGTTGATGTATCCGAGCCACACGAACAGTGAGAAGGTGGAGGGGTCGATGTTACACAGCGCGTGTTCGTACAGAGAGTAGCGGATACAGATGGCGTTGATGATGTTGATGCTGAAGAAGGGAACCCAACAAATCAGGAAACCACCTGCGCGTGACAAATATTTACACCGTTTACAAATATCCTTTGTGCAGGTTAGTCTGCTTTGCCTTTTTGCAGATTCACATTAAGCCACATCTGGAGATCTCCATATTGACACAGGCCTATCAAGCGTATGATTATGTGATCACTACCATTGTTATCCCACCCCTACGATTCAAGCAAATTATGATTTTTCGATCTCATTCGCATGACATATTTATGGTGCGTTACAATGTACAAATACTGTTAGAGGCCAAGTATGTAACATAACATTGAACTGGTACAATTGTAAATGACTTGCCCATGTCTGCCAGGTTACCAATAAACGAATATATTGCAAGTCGCCAAACCAATGATGCCGCCGCGATATTAAAGACTTACCCAGAACTGCTGCCAGAGTCTTCGTCACTTTCCTCTCTCGCTTGGCCGCCCGCGTTTTGCTACGAGCGCTGATCAACGTCTTACGTCTCTCAGCCAAAGTATTCTTAGTCTTCACGCATTCGCTAGCTGGCGCCACAAGTTGCGCGTCGTCAGATGTCGACACAGTCACAGAAATCTCATCATGGGAGGTAGGATGTGCGCGTGCCAATGAGTTCTCAAACTTCAGTATGTTGTGGGACTCAGCGGCAAAAGCTCGCAAAGCTGGGGCGACGCGTTTGAATGTCGCCTTAGTGTGACTGACTTCGTCAATGTCGACAGAAGTTTCGCTGGAGACTTCGGGGATGGTTACCGGAACGGAGCGGTGTGGATAGGAGATCCCTTGAATTCCTGAGGAATAATTTCTTGGCGGTTTGATGGTAGCTGTGTTGCGTGAAAGTGAATCCTTCTGAAATTGACCACTGTCGCCACTGTCGAGGAGTGTGGTCTTTGAGTCCTTACTGTATTTAAAAGAGGGCCTTGGGGTTTCAAATTCAGCAGCACATCCGGATAACAGATTGATGGGCAATTTCTCAATTCTTGATTCCACGAAATCAGGCTGGCATTGCAATGGTTTTTTATTCACCTTTTCATCGCGTAGGCCTACAAGAGTTTGTGGGTTGTGAAATAAACTACCACTTCTGTGCGGCGAATGCTCGATCACCGACACATCACATTGCCACATAGTAGAAACGTGGCTATTTGCAGAAATATTACATTTTTGCGCGGAAGTGAAATTACTTTGTACCACTTTTTTTTTGGAAATTCTGACACTTTCCAAATTTGCCTGAAAGCTTTCAGCAATAAAATCACGCCGCGGCGTTATACTATTGGCATAAACCATTCCGGCCAATGACAGACGCTTGCTCACTGACGAATCTTGAGAGCTATCCCCAGACGCACAGCGAGGAACCAAAGAATGTCTGTTGCATATGAGTCCAATGTCTGAACGTCTGGCAAATAGCGGCGAATCAAGATCTGCTTCGAGTAATGAGCTTAAGCGAGGCTTTAGTGAATTTCTGCCGTCCGTGTCGCATCGCAGTGCCAGTTTCTGGTCGCTATGCTTGACGTTAAAATTCTCGCGCTTATTTCCAGGTGTCAAATCATCAATAATTCCAAATTTTTCTTTGGCTGGAGACTCGTGCGAGCCCCCGGGTATCTTGCCTCTCCCGCCATGACAAACCACACCCATAGCGCTTAAACTCTTCTTCCGACGCTTCTCAAACCCCCCGGCTGAATTTTTCTCGCGACTTCTTATCTCCCGGAAAATCTTAGCGTACAGCACCATCATGACCACGCATGGCACGTAGAAGCTCGTCATAGATGAATAGATGATGAAGTCAGAGTTGTAGAAGGCGCATAAAAGAGGTGTCTCCGTGCGGCGGTCCGTGTAGTTGATGCCGAGCACGATGGGAGAGGACACGGCGATGGAGACGACCCAGGTTAAGACGAGAGTAGCGAGGATGCGTCGGGAGCTCGGAAACTTTGCGTACTGAATGGGGCGTGTGACTGCAATACACCTGTGCGTTGAGAAAGATACAGCTATCAGCCGAAATGTCTGTCTCGTTGAGGTTTAACCAGGGTTAAGTTTAGTGGTCTAGTAGGCGTAGTATGTCCAAAATGTTCGTAGCAACACAACGGCAGAGAAGCGTATAGTGGCGGTAGTTTTGGGAGTTTAGGGACCGTGTGTGAGTAACGACGACTATTACAGTCCGGTTCTCTGTGCAAGCCTGCGAGGGCCGCCACAGAATCGCTCCCCTTTCCTTAGTCGCCTGTTACGACTTGCCCGGGGATCTCTGGGCTGCAAGTCTATTCTTTGTTCCCCGACTTGCTTTGATAAATATGCATTTATAATCTTAGTTTACGTATGCTACATAAAATAATGACGGTAATGAAAAAGGTGTCAAAGCGCCACCAACCTGTCGACGCTGATGGCGGTTAGATTGAGGATGGAGGCCGTGCAACACATGACGTCAGCGGCCACCCACGCGTCACACAAAGTGTTGCCGAGCTCCCACACAGCGTGGTTCAACTACAGGACAGAGCATTGATGAATCAATCTGTCAAATATTATCTAAACCAAATGTTACAATTAATAATCAATGAATGCAATACGAGATAAATATAACGAGGTAACAAAAAATTACTCACTTCTACACGTGAAACACGGTGGGCATAAAATGTCATTGCACAATGCAGCTGAATGATAGTGCAGTACATATATCAACTGATCGGTGGGGAAGTTTGACGTTTAAGGACCGTGTTTCTTGACAATGAGCATTCCAGCCCGGTTCAGTACTTCGGAGACCATCAAAAAACCGCTCCCGTTTTTTTATTCGCCTTTTACAACTCACCTAAGGAGTTCTGGACTACAAAAATTTCTCTAGATTTTAACGATAGTGAACAAAACAGGCTTATGCTGTAAAATGATGACGCTTTAATTGCAACTCAGTACTGTAGCAGAGCTAACCTCTACGTATACTGCGAGAGGCATGACGAGAATGGAGACGAGGATATCCGCGACTGCCAGAGACACCACAAAATAGTTGGTGGCCGTGCGCAGCGCGCGTTCTCTGTACACACTCAGACACACGAGCACATTCCCAAATATCGTCAGTGCGGGGAACGCCAGCAGAACAAGCGTCCAATAGTTGGGCTCCATCATGACGTTGTCGTTGGTTATGACGTCATTGGATGAGAAATTCCATGGAGTGGTGTAATTGGTTGCGTTTGAGCGGGTGTTCGGGTAGAAGCTGAAATAGAAGAATAAAAGAATTATGCCCAGTTGCTCAATTGAGAGTTATTTTTTTGATCTTAGATCAACTTGTCAGCAATCAATTGGGTGGTGTGAATTAGATCGTAGTTCAATCCTTCTCTGCAGTAATTGGCTGGATGATGCAATGATATCGGATCTTGTTTTAACTCTCCGTTCAACAGCTGGAAATTGCTAAATTTGCAAAATGTAACTAGGATCATACTAAATAGGTTCTTTATAACAAAATATATTAGTAGTATGCAAAAAATAAAATGCTGATAGTAATAACATGATCTTAATGTTTTGTTTTATACTCGACGTACAGGCCTACATAATGTTAATTAGGCCCACATCAGTTTAAGGCCTTAGTAATTAGCAAATATTTCAATTCAGTCAGCTAATAAATATAAAATAAGTGTTAAAATGGTGTTGCATGACTAATATCAGCCTCTAGCAACAAGTTTCTAAACTTATTGACAGTTTTACAATTTTGTCAACAAAATCCGAGAAACACAGTTACTTTTATATAGTGTCACCAAAACAGGCCACCAAGTCGACATGTGTATTATGTGTCAGTGTAGAATGCACGCATCAACCTGGTACTGGACTCATTGCTCTGATACGGATCGAAAACACTGTCGAGATCCCCATCAAAGTCGCCTCCTTGATTGGACCACCAGGAGATGACGTCGTAGGTTGCGGCTTGCTGATTGGACGCCCTGGTCGTGACGTCAGCGGTCGCTCGACGCTGATTGGGCGCCCAGAAGATGACGTCAGAGAGGCTCGTGTTTAGCCGATCCTCAGTCATGTCTTGTATATCCGGGGTTGAAGTCATGGCTAGCAGATGGGTCATCTGTTGCATGGTGCTATTACTGCACACGCGCGTGTCGCCAGCCCTGCAACACAGCCAACACTTGTGCCTCATAGGTACCACCGAAATGTCTTCAACTTCGTCACGAATTAGTTCAACTTCTTCAGAAACCATTTGAATGATTTTTTTTCGAGATTTGAACAAATTATAAATGTTGCAGAACTTGCACCCAGCTATGCATATGAAGTATGCACCGACAACCTGCTGAACATATTACACACCATGTTTTTCATTTCTTTCTCCAAACACGGTCGCAAACCAACCGGCACATCGGTCGCGAAAACAACCATACCTGAAACAAACTGTAAAGGCCGGTTGCTAGACTTCGATTTGAAGTGCGATTTTATTTTGTAGGCCGAATTAACCAATGAAAATATATA
>JAQIWG010001559.1:0-23915 GCA_034695025.1 Chamaedrilus cognettii | reverse complement strand
ACTAGCATCTACGGTATCTACTAGCATCTACGGTATCTACTAGCATCTACGGTATCTACTAGCATCTACGGTATCTATTTTAGTGAGTTCAAGTGTGAACTCAAATGAACATTGCATGGACGTGAGAAACTGTAATTAATATTTAACTGAGTGAGATTGTAGACCCACCAAGAGGGGGTACTCGGTACGTTAGGGGCGCTGAGTGCGCCCGTGATAGCAATAAAGCTATCGACAGCTGTTATCTTTTATCAAGGAATGGAGTCTTTATTTCTAAAGAATAGTAGCGATCAATATTTGGACAATTAAAATTAATGCGTTGAGAGGAAAAAATGCGTTTTTCACTTTAAATTTGTTGGGTCAATTTTATTATCTTTCCAAATATTCCCGTTGTATCTTGTTTTTCACTATGATTGCTTTGCCAAATGAGAACATCATCAGGGGCCACTGGTCATCATTTTGTCTCGGTGATATGACACTGTGTATTAAACGATTAATCTATTAAACAATGCTGTTTATTCTGCTGAAAGTTTAAGATATAGATTTGTTAGACTAAAATAAGAACGTTTAAAATCAATGATGAGGCCTTGTCGAAGGTAAAAATGATTATTCTAATAGTGCAGTGCATTCATTACCTTATCACCACCCAAACATATAAATTTTTTATCTTTGAAGCCTTACTCTTAACTTTAAGAAATTTCTTACTATCCCTTAACCATTTTGTGTACATAATGTGTTTGTGTATATAATTATTCAATTACTGTATTAAATTTCAATGTTACGCTAAAATTTTGCTATTCCTTCTAATCTCCCTTCATGCTATGAATAATAATCACGCAGATTAGCTCAGTGTACATGGGTGGGCCACGTACACTGTTATTGGATTGCTTGCCTGCCGCTACACACATACACAGTAAAGGCGCTCTGTGTTTATTTCAGAGTCGGCTAAGATAATTCCGGCATCGTTCGGCGGCTGGCGCAGCGACGTGAAGTACGACCCGTTCAGAGACATCCGGAGAAACCTGTTCGAGAAGTATCAGAAGAAATCCGTCGTCGACCGACCTACGTATGTAACCAGTCATACCATTCGACAAAAACTGAATATCCATAGATTCTGAGTATCTCGGCTAAACACATTCGTAGCTGGCATTATTTGTTACAAAAATATCCTCAGCTAAAACGCTGCCATTAAAAACTACTTCATTTTATAAAAGTATCCTTTGATATCTGGGGATTGTGTTACAAGTGATATCCGTCAATCACTGAAATATTCCTAAATCTAGTATGTATCTAGTGATATCCCTAGCCGTGGCACCACTGCAACTGCACCACTGTAACTGCTTGCTGATGTTGCTTCAACAAGTCTCAGTTGTGATGCACTCAAGCCATAACAGCGATCTCAATGCAATATTTAGTTCAGATTTTTGATTTGCTTCATATCATTTGAGAGCCTGTGAAGGCTGTTTGGAATTGAAACCGGCTTCAACGATATGAATCGGCGTTTTTGAGAGAAACGGCATGAAGGCACGGGCATGGGTATGCACGCACCTACCTTCAGCCTTTTGGTGGGGTTTTTTATGTTTACTGTATAATGATTATTGTGCCATGAACTTTTCACCACGCCATCGAATCCATGTTTACTGGGAAGCTGGCGTGTAATAAATTACCACTACTACTGCTTCCTACAACTGCAGGTTATCAAAGTATAGCTGTACAAAATAACAGTACAATGTACAACACAAATATTGTTATAAATATAACTGTATAATATTTATAAGAGATAGTCAATTTAATCTGCTGAAGGTAAAGAAGGAGAAAACTGGCTTGTGTGATGCGGTCCTCATCAAAACAGTGACATTGAAACATAATGCTCTTCTGCTGACAGTCTTCAAGTGAAATGCAAAAATTTTGCTAATCTAAATGATCTAAAATAGGGCATGTTGAATTCAAAACGTCATTAGAAAATGATCAAATCAGAAGCTTGTGAAAGATTTTGATCATAGATCAAAAGAGAGGAATGCTCATTTCGTCCCTTTGAATTTTATTTTCAAGGTCAGTACTTCAGAGGCCTGTAAATTGGAATGCAGGACTTACTGTCACTTACCACTGTGTAATCTTGAGTGAGCATAGTCCCTTGACTGTTGGAATGTTGGTAGAGCCGATCCACAGGATTGCACCAAATATGCATGAGTACTAGAGTTTTAGTCTATAAAAGTGGTCTTCAACCTTTTCCAGTTTGAGGGCCAACATTTTTCTTTCAAGCCGTCCGAGGGCCGAACCTTTTCATGAAGTAAAATAGCGCGTGTTTCGCATATTCTTCGATTTCCTGCTAATTTAGCAAATTTTCGGATATTTTGGAAAAAAATTCTTCAAATATTTTGCATGCTTTTCATGTCTTTGCTAAATTTAGCGTCTAAAGGTAAATTGTGTGCACTTTATGTTATGTGTAACTTACGATGGCCATATATCAAACTGATGCGAAAAATGTAGGTATATTTCACATGCCTTTGTCGCTTAGCATGATTTCCAGGACATGTTGCTCAATTTTTCATCTGGTGGCACTATATACACATAATTTCACACATTTCTTAAAGTACAAATTTGTATATTTTTACAGTCATTAAACATAACACACCGTTACACGAGACATCATCGGAAAAAGCCATTGTTGGTGAATTATTGCAGACGCTCTTTTTCTTCTTACAATGAGTTGCTGATGTGAAACAAGCTAATGACTGAACTGATAATAAACAAGCTTATGCGTAACAGCTACTGTAATAATTTCACCGCGATGTTCAAGTTTGTTGCTCGTTCACAGGTTACTGTTGACTTATTAAATATTGACAAGGCAGAGATAAAAAAATGCTTAATAAATATACATCTGGGCCTGTGGCCGCGAGCCGCATGGCGGACCTCGGCGGGCCGCATGCGGCCCGCGGGCCGCGTGTTGAAGAACGCTGGTCTATATAGTAACCTTTGCCAGTGATTGAGATGTGAACACAGCATGAACTCAACAGTTACAAACTTTATGCCAAATGGGATCTCAAGTCTAAGAGCTCACTTGCGGTTTTGCTATCACGGCGGTCAAGTGTAAAACGCTTGAGTTTTACCCTGAATGGTAATGGTCAGTGGCAAGCGGTACCATCTGACACTGTTTGTCCATGTTTTGATGCATTTGTTTTGGCAACTGTGAGATAAGCTAAGAGAGTCTGAATAGCCTTTATGTTGCCCAGATGCCAGTCCTAACTTTTTATTCTCCAATTGGTTGCGAACCGGTGGAAAACTCCAGCACAAGTTTTTTGCACTGTACGTTTCAGAGTTGAGACCGATATAAAACTACACTGTAGCTGTAGTTTTGCAGTTACAGTGTCACACACACAACAGGCACTGAACTTATTCTGTAGAACTACTCAATGATACTACAGTGAGGCATGGCGGATTTGGGTCCGAATGAGCGTTTTAAACCTTTCATCACCAGTTGATTCGCATGGACAACGCACTTTGGAATTATCGCTGTGTCGATCATGATAGTAAAAGATTTCAAATAGATGCAACTCCCCCGGTTTGTTCGGAAAAATTGAGTCCCGGATCAAAATGTCTTCAAGTTGAACTAACTTCATCCTCAGTTTTAAACTTGGTACGAGAGGAGTTTCAATTAGAGCGCGGTTTGTTAAGCGCCAACGGTTTCAGGCAGGGGCGACGAAACGTATTGAGGGCAGGGGAAACAAACTGTTTTTCAAAGGCACATAGAGGCTCTTGTATTATCGACTTTTTAGAACCAGATGGTAAGAGTAAGCCGAGTAAGCCCTATACAAATTCAATGCTTTTCGATGTGGCTATTGCTAATTGCCTGTTTAGGACCACGATGGACTGAATTTTTAGGACAGTAATGTAGGAACATTTGCAAAATCATTGTCTTCGTCACCCCTCTGGAAAAGGGTGGGAGATAATGGCCCACACCCTCATCCGACGTCCCTGCTTTCAGGCGCTTTAGAATCTTCTCTATTGATCTACTGTAAAACCTGAATTTTAGCTGCGTGTTATTTTCTCTGTTTGGTCTCTCAGAAATTTTGCTTCACTTCATTTTTGTGTTTTGCGGACTGCCCATTATACTCAGCATTTGCAGCTTTATTTGACGCATGTAATTTAAGCGAGTTTAACCGTTTCGCGAACTTCGCCAAATTACATGCACGCGAAAGTTTCATACTTATAGTATATATTATGGAAATCCAGACATATTTAGAACAGTCATACATACTTCATACGTACATGGGAATATGCCTGTAAAACCAAAAATTTTTGCGTGCATGTAATTTTTATAAATTTCGCGAAACAGTAAAACTCACAAAAACTACATGGGCGAAATTAAAGCGGCTGATGCTATTTTTAATGGAAAGTCCTCAAAAATGTCAAAATTAAGTGCAGCTAAATTTCTGAGAGGCAAAAATTAATACATTTCTACAAAATTAACATGGAGAAAAAATTTCATGTTTTGCAGTATAAATAAAGATACACACACTCGCGGTTTGGCCGTATTCTCCGCTTACGCAGGAGTAGGCCATTTGCAGCCATGGACACTCGCCCTCCACTTTATCCTATCCGTCGCATCCTCAGGTCTTAATTTTCTGGCTTTCATATCCTTTATAGTCAAGCTTTTCCACGTCGTTTCCGGTCTCCCTATGCGTCATTCCCAGCTACCTCACAATTCATAAATTTCCGCATCCAATCATCCAGTTCCACTCTCAAAACATGCCCCTTTTGCAGTATGAATAGTGCCAATAGTTGTGCAGCATGACAACCTAAGCATCCTGTATATAGGCGTTAAATTTTCTCTCCGTAGATACTGCATGCACTTTGAGTTCACCGAGGTCTGGTCCGCGTGCGCCACGATGGACCACAACACGGAGATCGTCAAGGGCCACACGGTCTGCGTTGAGTGCCAGCCTCAGGTGATGAAGAAAAGCCTCGGGTCTCGCTGCGTGGGTCACGGAGTGGTGGAGAAGGAGACGCGCTGGAAGGCAGTCCTCGCCTCGGGCTGTCACGGGAAGTGGGTCCTCAAGTCGCGCCAGGATGAATGCCAGTGTCCCAAGGACGCCCACAATAGCTTCATTCTTCTCTGATTCGTAGGCGGAGATCTGGTAACGAGCGTGAGGAGCGGACGAGCCTTATAAGTGTTTACAATCTGGACGTAGTAGCTGTAGTTTTATGATTACTTTTCAGGTCTGTGTCAATGTTGCGAAGTTAAGAGCGCTAAGGCCTCCTTTCCACGATGCATATTTTGCATGCAATTTTGCGTGCAATTTGGCATGCAACCATGTTAAGAAAATTACAATGTAAAATGTCCTTAACTGGGTTTCATGGAAGCCGTGCAAGCCGTGCATGAAACCTTTTTAACCACAAGCCGTGCATGAAACCCAGTTAAGGAAATCATTGTCATGACAACAGTCGTTCGTCCGCCTTAACACAGTTGCATGCAAAATTGCATGCAAAATATGCAAGATTGAAAGAGACCCTAAAGGATTTAAGGTAGTTTAAGAGGCTTGTTCTGGCTGGTGGATACAGGTCTGCAGAGGCCTTAAGCAGATGTGGATTGCCGACAACAATGACTGTACTGTTTTTCTCTTATAAAACAGAACTTTGTTGAAATGACTTTTGACATTTATTTACGAAAGTAGTGAGTGATCCTAGTTGCTGTTTATTTTAGTGTACCATAGGCTACACACTGTAATCTCAACGAGTCTGTCATGTGAAATATGTCGTTTTACTGTAAACTTACTTTTATTTAACGCAATCGAATGCTGGTACTAGAGCTGCGCCAAAAGTTTAACGATGATTTTTGAAACTAATAAATGAGCGATACAATTTGAATGTTTAGCTAGGCCCATCGCCTCTGCATCTGAACAAACCCCATAGTTGATGCGTGTCCTATTTGTAAAATTCTAAGTCCAACATTGGAGAATTTTAAATACTTGGAGAATGTTGACCACAATTTGACCTAGTTAATATTATACAATTTGACCTAGTTAATATTATACAATTTGACCTAGTTAATATTATTACGGTACCATAATTTCAAACGAAATCCAGTCTAGATAGCTGCTGTCGAAGTAACTTCTATAATATGTAACATTATTATATATTATCGATAATACGTAATAGTGATGTAATGAAATTACTGTCTATGGTTTGTAGTGATCTAGATAGGCTTAGAACCCTAGGCAATGCTTATACAATTTTGGCAGGAGATTTTTGTATTATTTTCTATTATTTAGGCTAGCTATATCATATTTAGATATAATTATTGTACTGAATTGGTTTAAGTTCAATTTTACCACACTGTTGTCATTGTCTAATGTATAATAATGTCTGTTGCCTAGTTAAATGTGTTGTATAAAAGTGTCAAAATCGCTAGCTTATAAATAGCCCATTCTTCTCCGTAGCACGATACACCAGTTTTGCATGCAGCACAGATGTTATTCATTGTATGTTGTGACATATTATATTCAAAATTAAATTTGGCTGCATTGTTTCATCTTCCATAGGAGACAACAAGGAAATATACAATAAGAACTGTAACATCTGAGACTTCGTGAGAGTGACCAGGGTTATGTTTAGCAGGCGTAGTATGTCAAAAATTATGGTTGGATGTAAATTGTACGCCCAGTTTGAAACAGTCAGGCGTAGTATTACGTGTGAAAATCGACTATATGGCGGCGCAGGCGTACTGTAAAACAAGAAATTATCGATTGCATGTAATTTTCGCGAATTTCACGAATAGGAAAAACTCGCAAAAATTACATGCAGCAAATATAGAGCTGCAGAAGCTATTATTGTGGGAAGTCCACAAAAATGCGAAAAGTGCAGCGAAATTTCTGAGATGCAAAACCTCGAAAAGAACATGCAGCAAAAATTTCATGTTTTACAGTACCGTACGTGACCTATAAAGGTTGAGCAGTTGCACCACTTCTACTTTAGAAGCAGGCGTAAGGCTGTGCATGTTTTATTGAGGCTAAACTTAAGCATGACACTGTGTCACCGACTAAAAAATGTTTCTAAATGCTACCACTTCTCAGTCACAATATACAAGGCAATGTGTTCTCGTCTGGTATTGCAATTCTGGCCTGTAAGCACATTGATCAGTGGTAATTAGAATTGAGTGTAGAACGTAGCTTGTCCGTTGGATCGACGTTATCTGCCGCTCGCCATTTTTTATGCGAACGTTGGTTTAGCATTAACATCTAGCGTAGATCCAAAATCCGGCGTAAACGCAAAGACGTCGATCCCTCGCTGATTTAAATTCACAGCAAGCATTAAATACAATTAATTCAATCGCGACAGAGTCCTTGTACCGAGCAACACCCAGTGTCGAAGTGCTCCCTTCACTGCGTGTTGGCAGACGAATTTTACACGCCAGTGCGAACTCGACATTACTAAACTCAATTGAACTGATTTAATCTTGAATCTTGATAGCCAGTACCATTGCAGTCTTACATCAACGAGATTGACAAATCGAATAACTGTTTTTTTACGACTGATAATAAAAACGACAAAATTAATTTAAATATTGAAAGATAAACACTAGCAATTCTAGACAAAATAAAAACGCCGTTGCATAAATTTGACAAGAATATTAGACTGGTTCATCGAAGAATAAAAAATGTGAACTTTCTCGTGATTGAAAACCACCAATGAAAGGAACAATTAATGTAATTTCAGTTGAATATGCCTCATTGTAAGAAAAGCTTTTGTATACTGTAAAACATGAAATTTTTGCATGCATGTCATTTTGGCGATTCTTGCAAATTTATCAAACTTGCAAGAATTACATGTGCGATAATATAGCTGCGAAAGCTACATTATGTATAAATATATGAGCAGTCCTCAAAACTGTGAAAATAAAGTGCAGCAAAATGTCCGAGGCAAAAATTTTGCCCAAAATAACACAGAGCAAAAATTTCATGTTTTACTGTACTCTCTACATCAGTGATGTCAAAGTGCGACCCCCAGCGCCATGCGAAAAATGCGCAGAAAGTGTGCTTTCATTACGCGCAAAAAGTACGAAAAGTGTGAAAGTGCGCAAAGCGCAAAAAGTCTTTTCACAACATTTGGTCGAAAGCACAGCTCATTCGAGGTCGCTTTTGACAGAGAGTGTGTGCGGCAGTTAGTGTTGCAAAAACGTGGGACTCTTCGACGGTTTGCTGGCTCAACAAAAGAAGAAGACAAAATTTAAGCAAAGATTTTCAAGATGTTTTCAGCTTTGAGCTATAAGTTTGGGTAACTTACATATGGTACTCGAATTTTAAAATATCTGACCCTGCTCCATCGCTTCCCGGTCAGATGAATGTTTTCAGGCTAGCTATGTGTACCGCACTACGGCCTATCACAAAGTTCTGCATAAACTTATGGAGCGCCACTCAGCAGCAAACTTTTGCTGAAAAACAAGTCCTAGCTAAAAGTCTAAAATGCTAAGCGATACAGATTACTACATGTATAATACACCGTGATAAAAAATGACCCCCTACGTTTCGGAAATCAATTATATAACTTCGCCACTAATTTATAGAATGATCTAAAATTGTAACCTGTTTTACCTAAACAAATCATAATCATACACAAGCCATCATCAAAGATTGCATTGAAAGTGTCACTGCTTCACAAATGTGGCTGTAACGCGCTGATCGAGTTCGTTCCATACTGTAATTTAAGGGTTTAGTCCTGAAAATCATAGTAAATTTTAGGAATGAGTGTCAAGTTTAAGGATGTAGTTACGCCAATATGTGAAGATCACAGAGTTTGATGCGGAGTCCATGCGGCAAAAATGTCCTGCACTATGTGCTAATATATGCAGACCATCAAATTCCTCAAAGTATGCCCTGGGTTAATGGTGTGACGTGTGTAGCATACATGTAGAGGCTCCTTCGACAGCTGCTTCAGTCACGCATGCATGGTGCAGCAATGCACTGCGTCAGCATAAAATCTTCTGCCATAACGCTAGGGGTCCGGTTTTTTGCAGCACGGTAGGCCTATATGCATCGGCCTATATGAAAATCATTAATAGAAATTATAAAGCTGATTGGCATGTTCAATTAAATTAGATGCAGAAACTATTTGTATCATCAATAGTAAATTATTTGTTTCACTGACAATAGTTTCTTCTACTTCAAAATCACAAATGTATGACATTTGCATAAAATTCAAATAAAAATGAACATCGGTATTAAAATATTAAGGTCATCTTTAAAGTGGATTTACAGTAGAAAGGCACTTTAATCAAAAGCATCCCATACAAAATAGTCCACTATAATAATAAAACACGATGGTCCAAAAAAGTCACCTCAAACTCTTCACGCACTACAGCGAACGCGTCGTAAGGAATGTGTCAAATGCATGAAGGAAGCACTTTAAGCACATGCAACATGCATTAGTGTGAGGTTAATCGTTTTTTGTGAACCACCCTGTATATTATACTCCTGGGGTCTGTTTGTCAACCATCTTATACAGATGTAATCTTACAGCTCAGTTGTTCAACAGAGTTATTTGATTTTTAAATTGTCACAGAAGAGATTTAACGTCACGACCCAATCAGATCATGCAAATTAGATCATAGATCATTTAAATAACTCGCTATTATTGACACGTTATTTCAATAATCTAAGATCATTCAAATAACTCTCTGTTGAACAACTGAGCCTAAGAAGCTGCTTAAAAAATCTTTAGAAAATCTTAACGTTTGTTATCGGAAACTGCACGCTGCCAAGCGCAATAAATCAAATGATGACGTCAAAGAGGGCGAAAAATGTGGCTCAAGACTAAAAAAGCGAGCACAGAACTTTTTTGGCCGATTCACAGACTTTTGGTTTGGAGAAAACGTTGCCCACGAGCACAGTTCTAACGGAGTAACAAAAGCACAGATTTGGGACTATCGACCAAACAGTATTGGACGCTAGCAAGAAAACATACAGTACCAAAATAATTAGCTAATTCGCGACACTGAAAATTAGATGCTGCAAGTATTTAACAGTTTGTGCGTATGGTGCAGAAATAGTGCACAACAGCTGCGAGATCGTCATAAATCTCTTATAGTTTACCTACAAGTCAAATAATCGCCTACAATCTACGTTTGTACATATTTATAATATTTATAATATTTAATTATATAATTACTGGAAATAATAATAAATAATCATCTACAAAATAATTAATGTACATGATACGGGTCACAAGCGATGTTCCACAGCTTAGCGTTGGCTTTTAAAGTTAAATTCATAAACCGCATTTAAGATCTTATTTGATGCAATCTCTAATTGGATCCAAGGTCTAATTGAATCCAGGATCCAACTGGATGCCGATCTAACTGGAGTTAGGATCCAACTAGGAGCTACCTAATTGTAATTGGCCTCAACTAAGAGCCATCTAGTTGGCCTTGAGTCCGAGCTGGGAGAGCTGGTCAGTGACGGCCTGCTGAGGCTTCCCCTCATCGGCCGCCATGTCGCTGTCACTGCTCTCGGACGACTCCTCCGTGGACAACAGCTGCAACCAACGAAAGCACACCTGCTAACTGTACATAAACAAGTCGCTTTATAGTATCATAATATTAAATACATAATATATGCAATAATAATAAAAATATTATTGGACATGGCGTTATATGCCAGTCCGTAAATTTGTATCTCTAATATTGGTATTCACCATTGCGAGTTAACCTCGAGTTGGCTCAATCGGCGGATTGAGTGACGTCACGCTAGGCATAGTTGATTGACAACGGTCACTTTCAACTCGTCGATTTACCAACTCGAGGTTAACTCGCAATGGTGAATACCAATATAAGTTAGTATTTGTAGCATCCTGCACAAGCACCCGGTCTGACTGACCTTCAATGGGTCCTAGTATCCTACAGGACCCAATCCAACTGACCTTTAAGAGGTCCTAGTATCTCACAGGAACCAATCCAAACTGACCTCTAAGAGGTCCTAGTATCTCACAGGAATCAATCCAACTGACCTCCAAGAGGTCCTAGTATCCCAGAGGAACCTATTCAACTGAACTTCAAGAGGTCCAAGTATCCTACAAGACCCAGTCCGACAGACTTTCAGCGGGTCGGAGTATCCGACGGGACAGTCGCAGGCGGCGCTGAAGTAGACGAGGTGGTAAGTCTCGGCGGAGAACTTGGCGAGGTAGGACGCCTCAAAGGTGACAGAGTACATGAGCGAGCCGTCGCGCAGGTCCTCGCCCTTGGTGCTCGCCCACACGTATGTCACGTAGTCGCCCCAGTGCTTGTAACCGCTCTGCACCACAGGCGCATGCAAGGCTTCGGTAAGACTCAAAACGTGCTTTCTAGTTGGGAGGGTTAAGAGGTTGTTTTTTGTTTAGAGGATCAAGAGCATACTTTGTAGTTTGGAGGGTCAAGAGCATCCTTTTTAGATGAGAGGGTCAAGAGGGTGCTTTAGTTGGAAGAGTTAAGAGGGTGCTTCTAGTTCGTAATATTAAGAGGATGTTTTTAGATGGGAGAGCTAAGAGGATATTTTTAAAAAGGGAGAGCTAAGAGAGTACTTTTAGTTGAGTCAATTACGAGGATGCTATTCAGTTGAATGTTTCAGTTGAATGTTCAGAGAATGCTTTATAGTTCAGAGGGTTAAGAGCATAGTTTCAGTTGGGAGGGTTAAGAGCATGGTTTCAGTTGGGAGGGTTAAGAGCATTCCTTAGTGGGAATGACACCCAAAGAATGAAGCTTTAGTCAACGGGACTCAGCTTTTGACGCTATAATATTAGCAAACACAGCTACATATGGCACTCAGTTGTATATATTCACTCTCTAGTGTGCTGCCGCTTGGCAGATGCCCGACATCCAACTCTTCTGCTTCAACAATTTCTCGGCCCTTCTCTTCAATACTTGTTACGCTTCCTTCTCAATCCATTCGTCTGTCATTCTTATTCGCTTTCTACTTGTCCTTCATTTGCCTTCCATTCTCCCATCCATGACGATTTTAATTAGTCCTTCCTCATTCATGATTATGTCCAATCCAGTTTTTCTTTCAGCTAGTTATCATCTGCAAAATCGTTCAAGTTTCGCCCACTCTCTTTTGTATCTCTTCGTTAGTTTTTTTCTCTGTCCAGTATATTTTTTCAATTCTTCCCCATGTCCACATTTGTATTCTTTCGACATCCTCCTTCCCTAATGGCCAAGTCTCCGTGCAGTAAAGCGCAACTGTCCAAACGATTGCTTTCACAATATACTTTTTCTCCATCTTCAGTCAATTCATGATAATAAAAAATCAATACTAAAACATAAACAAAGCACTGGTCAGTAACTCTTGCATTGCCGTTGCAATGCTAGTTATTAGACCTTGATAGTGGCTTGGTGTTTTGTCAGAATATTTAAAAGTTCAATTTACTCAAATGTATCTTAAAAAAAAATTTAAATATGAATTTAAAATATTTCATTGCGCACAATTCATTGCCATTTCAGTGTGCACTGAATATTCTGTGTGCACAAATATACATTGCTATTTTAAAAGCGGCAATTTTTTGCACATCCAACATAGCATACAATAAATTAACTCACACTGATCAGCATAAGATTTGTTACGGTACCTTGTAAAGTCCGATCCAGTCGCGTGACTGGACCGTGTAGCCGGAGGACACCGTGTAGGCGACGTCGCAGTTCTTCTGCTGACACCAGCAGCTCAGCGGCTCAAACATGACGGGCAGCTCGGGCGCGTTCTTCAGCACCTACACCGATCCAAGTGAGCACGGCTCAACATTACCTGCAGAATATAAATGCACCTGAAGAGACTACTTCTTCAATTAGTTTGCAAGCCCATGCGAGATTTTTTTAGAGCCAATAAGCAATTCTGAAGAAGAATGACATTGATGAAAAACTATTATTCATTTGGAAATTAAACAGTCTTATTGAATAATATTCATGTTTAATGTTAATGTTGATGTTGTAATAAAATGTATATTCAAACTTCGATCAAAATTCAAAAATACACACAAAAAAAACGAGTTTTGTGGCCAAATTCCCCACATACGCAGGGGTAGGCCATCTTGTGGATATGGACACCTGCCCCCACTTTACCTCATTAGTCGCATCCGCACATCGTAATCCTAACCCTTCATACCCTTCTCTGTCAAGCCTTTCCACGTCGTTTCCGGATTGCCTCGATCTATGTTTTTTTCCAGCTACCTGATATCTATACATTTTTACAACCAAGGTTCCTTTCTCAAAACATGCCTCAGCCATCTAAGTCGGTTTCTTCTTACCACCTCCCCCACTGCCTCCAACTCCATTCTAGCTCTGAGATTGGCAATAGACTTTCTCTCCTTCAATTGCATATCCTAAACTACTTGTATTTAAAGAAAAAATAATAATAATTGAAATTTGTACATCTATTGAACTTAGAAGAGACCTAGAGAGACCTAGCTGAATGAACTTGAATCATGAATGAAATAAATCAATAGCTATTAAGTGTGAGCTTTCAAGCATAAGTATAGATTTGACTAATAGGCTTAACTGCATGCAATACGATGCATATAGAACAAGAATGATGGCGCTACAGTGAGCGCAGTCCAGGTCTTACAGTCTTACAGGTACGTGCCTGTATGACCAGCTCAGCGATAACAGGCTTGTGATCGCTGTCCTTGTACTCGGGCAGACTTGTGTAGCGCAGAGCGCACACCGAAAGTGCTGCACCTTCGTACGCGTCCTCGTGTACTCGCCACAGTATCCGGTCACACCAGCTGGGCACTCGCTGTTTCGCACTGCGCAGCACAGCATCCGGTCACACCAGCTAGGCACTCGCTGCTTCGTACTGCGCAGCACAGCATCCGGTCACACCAACTCGGCACTCGCTTCGCTGCACTGCCCAATATCCGGTCACACCAGCTAGGCATTCGCTGCTTTGCGCTGCGCAGCACAGCATCCGGTCACATCAGCTGGGCACTCGATGCTCCGCACTCCACAGCATCCGGTCACACCAACTCGGCACTCGCTGCTCCACATTTGCAGTTTAGCACTGTGCACTACCATATCCGGTCACACTATCAAAGCAATCATTGCTTCGCCCAGCATACCACAACATCCGGTCACACTTACTGGATCCCAATGCACAACCGGTCATGTGACTGGTTGTGTACTGTTGCGCACACTGGATACCGCAGTATATAACAGGGCATGGTATTGGAATAGGCAAACTTAGGCATAAAGCATATAGAATTAATTATCAAGTAGTCTATTGAGATGAATACCATTTTAAGACGATTAGTTTTGTTAACTCCAGGCCCTACCAGAATTTCTTTAAAACAATAGCTTGTTCTTGTAACAAACTCTAGTCTTCAAAGCATACTTTCACAAATATTATATTAATATCAAGTTGAAGATAGAGAGAAAATAGCCACAAAAAAACCAATAAAATCTTTATGATAATAGTATCGCTACCTTGTGTCGTAGGTGTCGGTGCCAACATCAAATTTGAATGTTGGGGGGAATGTCACGGGTGCCTCCTCAAAATCAAGGAAGATAAGCTGCTTCTGGCGCGCAAGGTTCAGCTTTAAAACACACAACAGCAGCAATAAAGAAAACAACTTTTGCATTAAATTTAATTAGTAAGGAACAGAGTCAAATAGACACAAATTTCCTAACTTTTTATATTAACTTCTCGCAGAATTTCTGAAGTATGTACATGTCAAGACGTCACAAGTATTTTTTATAAAGTCAGGCAAATTAGCTATGAGATTTTATGTCATTTTCTGTACAAAAAAAACAATATACCGGTATTGAAAAATGACTAAGAACCAGTGACATTTATATGTCACATATTTTTTGCCACAGCAAGGCGCTGTGGTGTAGTGGTTAAGGCGTCGGACTTCGAGTCCAGAGGATCAAGGTTCAAGTCCTTGCTCCGGCAACTATGAAATCATGCGACACAGGTCCTTCAGCAAGGCTGTTAAATACAAGTGTCGCTAGCTGCTAAACTTGTGCCAGATAATTATTTATTTCGTTGGAGTCAGAAAGAGCATCCGGCCATACTAGCCCAGCTCCAGCAGTCCTGATCAGGGCACAAACCTGTATGAGAGCATGCACAATAACAGAGCAGACGATAAAAAAGGTCGTTAGTTTGTTTTTACTTAGGTAATATGTCTGCCTATGACTGCCAAAAAAAAAATCATGCTAGCTCCGAAAAAACGTAGCACTTCAATTCACTGAATTAGTCGTTCAAAGATACCGTACCTAATTACTTCAAAAGAGACAAAATGATGCACTAAATGATGTACCAAACTGTACAAAGCTGTAATCAGATGTAACCAAACTTGATCGTGAAGCCGAAGTGCGTCAAAATCTCGCTCAACAGCCTTGCTCCTCACTTCTGCATTCGAAAGGTTGTCGACTCGGAAATTCAGATCTCCTATCCAAAATACGTAACTGTAAGAAAAGACAAACACACTACAAACCATTAATCACAGTTTACAAAATCTACTGCCTGACTTAATCACGTGTACCGGGGGGGTAGTTCGATCAATGATTAAATTATGTAGAATTCTTTTGCAAACGAAACCTATAAAAATTTAGCTTTCAAACATTGCTACCAGTGAATCGTGACTATAAGGCTGACCTAATAGACTATGTATGCCCATGCTTTGTATTTGTATTTTAGCGACCGTGTGTAGCACAAAGACTACATATAGTCCGGTTCTGTGTAATGAAGCCTGCCCAGAACCGCTCCCTCTTCTTTAGTTGCCTTGTACGACTTGCCTGGGCGAGCTCTGGGCTGCAAGCCAATTCTTGTGCCCCGCCCTGCAGGGGTGTGTTGTGCACGTGAACCTATCAATTTTAAGTAGACTATAGAAGTCAGCTCTACTGTGTTACAATTAATATTCAAAAGAGAAAAACAACACGCATACATTTTAAAAGTTTAAATGAGTGCAAACAAAAAAGACATTGATCGCTTACTCATGATCTAGAATTGTTTCACAATTTTTATCTTTGAACCTCTGGCCATCAATAGTCTGGTTGTAGTCCTGAATGCACAAAACATCAATATTTTAAGTTTTGACTAAATTGGATAAATCTAATTAATAATAATTACCTATAATTTATACACGGTGAGGGAAAAAAACAGAACACCACACATTTCAAACACTATAATATTTAGCGGGCCTTAATGCATGCCTGAATGAGCAAAGACAGGGCTTTGAGCATACACGTCAGGCAATAGTGTGCCTAGTGACACCTAAACTATAAACTGAACATTTAAACTGATGCAAAAACTGTTAAAACTGATGTAAATTTTAAAAAGGTAGTGTTTTACACAGTGAAATGGAAATTAGTAAGAACAGCGTTCTTCTGGCCCACCGCTAAGATTTAAAAAAGAACAATTATATCAAAATAACTGCGCATTGATCTTGACAACTTAACATTTAATATAATTTGTGGAATTTCAACCCTTTCGATCACTACAGCACTTAGACCCTGCATATGTACTTCGCAAAAGTTAAAAACCCTTTGGAATAGAAACAGAAACAAAAATGTAGGCCTAAAGGTGGCAACACCTTTAGTATTTGTACTGTATGCTATGAAGAAGCTTACCGGTAGTCATCCTTAGAAATATTTTTCAATACTTTTAATCACAAAATATGCGTACATAACACGTAGCGACTGAGGAGGTACGACCCTCCAGCATGATGATATTTTGACACTTTCGGCGGAGATACCCCAAACATCACTACGCAGCTTATATCGCATTTACTTAATTAAGTCAGTTGGTATGATTGCCCTTTTAGATCATCGTTTGAATATAACACTACTTTAAATATTATTTGAAGCCTGCTGTGTGTCACGCCTTGTCCCATTTACGAATTTTAACCAAGAGAGACGTCACTTAAAACTAATTAATCTCAAATGAACTTTAATGAATTTATTTTTATGAATTAGAAGAGATGCTTGCCAAAAAAGGTCAATGGCTAAATAAAGAATACTTGATTAGTAAACTATAAATGTTCATAGATGTGTGTAGCTGTAATCAGTTGCATGTCCTGATCACATCATATCAAAGGATCTTCAAGGGTCCATGAATCAATCCTCTATCAATATCTTAATTTACGTATAGATTTACATCCTGCATCTACAACTATCAATATAGAGCGTTATGTACGTCAGAGCAATATATATAAAACCTTTGAAACAATGCAGCAATGCAGCAGCACACAGCAAACAGTTAATGTGACAAAGTAAGCAACGTACCATGCCATAAACTCAATAGAGATTTACAAGAGTAATTCCATTCAAATTACGTGGTTACACCCTACAATGTTAGGTACGCCCTATGGATTCTTCTAACTAAAATTTTATTGCAAACTGCTTGGTCCATGGATTGTGAACTACGGATGGCACAAAACCACAAAAAGTGATATGATATGCCATGCAGCCCTTCAAAGAGCCAGCCAAGTCCGTCATCCAATCAAGGGAAGTCACTATATTCTGTATATTGAGGCACGTATGGAGATAACAGGGGCGGGTCTTGGCCCATGGGCCAAACCAATTACCAACCGTCAACAATTGGTTGACAGGGTCATGACCCTTTCATATCCAATCACAATAATGAACTATTATTACCCATAATTCTAATCAACTTCCGCTATTGCTAAAAAGGTCCTTCTTTCTGCCGCTGAGTCAGCTAGTATTATGCGCGATCTAAGTATTTGATATCTATGCATCCAATAGATATTAAATTTATGAATAACACTCTTGTTAACAATCCTGAATCTATTGAAGTATATTCTACATACAAGAATATTTAAATCTAAATCCTCTAGTCTCTTCAATCAATCTAAAAAAGCATCACGAATCAAAGCCAGCTTTTCGACTGCCAACAACGCAGTTTCATGAATAATTCCTAGGTATATAAAGGAACTGGGCTTGGCACAGAGCCACATGTTGTACTTGGTACTTTGTGAATTGTGATACTTGTGATTTAATAATCATAATGAATAGTAATGGGTTTAAAACCTGTTGTGGCATCGAGCAACGTCATCCCGAGGACCTCTTATCTGCCTGCCATCACTACTAAATTTAAAACATATGTACATGTGTAATTAACTCGCCTCAAGTTTACTTTCAACGAGAGATCTACTCAAAGTCTCAAATCCTCAACACCAAGTCCACCAATAAACACGATATTTATACCACATCGCACAAATTGGAAAACTGAGCCACAGTATTTAATATTTGTGAACAAAACTAATTAGTTCTCTAGGCATCATGCCCAGATGAGTGATCACCTCAATTCGGAGAGCAAAGTTCTCCGGATGCGCCTGGAAATGAGAGTTGAGTATGCAGACGTTGACACCGTACAGATCCAGACGTATCGTCACCGTTCCCTTGTTGCCCTACTCGCAACCATCAGATACAACAAGTCATATTGGTCACTGACTAAACTTGCAGTAGGCCTACCGTACCAGGATATTGCACACAAACTAAGGTGTCCACAACTACAAGCATTTCTACGGCTTCATACCTTACACCTTTTGACAGTAACTAAGTATAAGAGTCTATAATTATAAACGTGTATCGATATCTCTAGGTTGACAGGCCTACTATGTACAGTATAATTAAGCAAGCTGGCTCATTTAGGCGGCATTATAAGTACAATGCAGGGCTATAGACTAGAATGACCACAAGTATCTTCAACTTCAACTTCTCTACTGCACTTCAACCTAATAAATGATTATTTGCAGGACTGACGAAATTAAGCACCTTTGCCAAGGGTGCACGAAGTGACTCAAAAAAAAAATTGTTTTGTCACGGCCGGGGCTTGAATCGACTCTCTGCTACACTCGCAATGCAAAGTCCGCGACTTAGACCACTAGGCCACAACGCTTCGCAAATATCTATGAATGTATCTATAAGCAATAAGAAAAGCCTATGACGTTAACTACCTACAGCATAAAAGTTTAAATATCCATACATATTATTTTGCAAAATGTCAATAAATTACAGTATTTCAAAGACTATTTAAAAAGCATGTTTATTTATTCATTAGAAAACATATAATTAAATTTAATAATACTCAACACGTGCAGCTCACAATAAGCCTACAATTGTACAACACGCAATTATAAATTAACCATGATGCAATCACAACATAGCCAAAAATAGTAACCTGGGGCCTCATTTACGCACATTTCTTAAGATTTTCTGAAATCTTATCCTAACTGAAATTTAAAACAAATAAAATCCAATCGCCGACTGCCGTGACGTCATCATTCGGTTTGCGCGCGACCGTGCGGAGTTCGCAATAAAAAAGATAAGACTTGCGAAAGATTCTCTTAAGACAATCTTACGACTAAGATTGTCGTAAGATATCTACGTAAATGAGCCCCCAGGCAAACAGAATCAAGCTAGGCTAAGATTAAATGCCATATATAGACAAATAATAAAGGGTGACCGACTGTAATCTGAGCTTGCCAAGTGCCCACCCAGTATTTATGATCTTTTCTACGGTACATATCTTGCATACAATTTTGCATGCAATTTTGCATGCAATTTTGCATGCAATTTTGCATGCAACCATGTTAAGAATATTACAATGTAGAATTCCCTTAACTTGGGTTTCATGCAAGCCGTGCCTGCAACCCAGTTAACGAAAAAGCCGTACATGACACCCAGCTAAGGAAATTGCTGTCATGACAACGGGCATTTTACATTGTAAGTTTCTTAGCATGGTTGCATGCAAAATTGCATGCAAAATATGCATCGCAGAAAGGAAGCCTTAGCCAATCTTACTCACCCAGTAGCCATACAGCCCGGTCCTCGTGAAAGCAGACTCGATGTTGCTGACGTAGGGTAGATCGATCTGGCGTACAAAGACCGCCAGGTACATGCCGATCAGCTGCAGAGATTTGACCTAAACAGGGCGTAATACTTTCATTATCTCCATCATCATTTCCGCTTTTCCCGTCCACTTTCCGTGCTAGCACAGGTTGGACGTTTGCGGTCACGAACACATGCCCTCCGTGCCCGGCCTCACGAGGCAAATCGGGAGATGAGAGGCCTTCAAGGGGAGGAAACAAATAAGCCCACACTTAACCAATTAAGGAGATGATGACATAGGTCCAGAGTTTGCGCAGTGGCCCCCTTAAAGTAGGGCCCACAAACTCGGGTTCCACCTCCCGAGCCCCGGCTAAACGCCCTCCCTCTGTTGAAGCTCCGTTGAACAATAATGAATTCGTTTCAGCATAACTTTCAAAAAAGATCCAATAAAAACACTTCATCACCAATGCGTACATAACAGCATACTGTATATATTGCAAGCTTGAGCCACTTCATACAGCAATTAATTTTTTTAAAGCTAGGATTTGAGTTTGAGACATGTTTTGTCATAAGACACTTAATCGATCGACTCAAATTTTATTATCGTACTAATTCACAAAATGACATACCGTTATATTTATCAACGGATAAAACATTATCTGGAATCGCAGGCAAAACTATATATAATCATGCGAGTAGTAAAAAAACGGATAGAAAAACGCTTACTCGAACGTATCTTCTCGAAGAAAGGCATTCAGCTAGTGCAATGGACCAAGGATCATCAAACACGGCGTTTGATACCACGGTAGCCGTACTGGACTTCAATTCTTGCAACCTTCCAATGAGCATCAAAAATCAACGCAAAAATTTATTTCGAGTGATTGATCTTACAATACAACAATGCAGTGTTCTCCGTTGCTCAATGCATCAAAATTCTGAGTAACTTGTTCGCATTTCGACAAATTAAAACAAATTTCAATGCCATATTTCTAAATTGCTTTCTGCTAGTAAAATGTTGATGAGCTCCGCTCCGGAGGGTCTTCTTGATGGGAACTACATATTTTTATGGAAACCATGTATAGCGCCCCTAGAACCTTTGGTCTCCCTTTTCAAGTAGATTGTATTTTTGTGCTTGTGCTGATGTTTTGGTTTGACTGCTTGAAATAAAATTTCATACATACATAGCGCTCGCAGCTACTGCAGCGGCTATTGCCCAAAGCAACTGTCCACTTCCTTTGAACTGTGAAACGTGCAACACTATCACACACTATAATATACCAGCAATGAAGCACTACGACCTAGGACGGACGGTCAGAAAGTAAAGCCTAAGATCTTGCTGTGCTGCGGCGCGGGGTAACGTGCAGGCCTGTGTGAAAGTTGAGTTGACTACAGTCTATGATAGACAGACTGAATTGGTAATTTGATAGTGTCACTGGTCGGATTAGGGAGAAGATTCTAGTATTCTAAAACACTTGTGGGGTATGCAGAGAATTGGTGTTTCATTGTAAAAAGAAAAGCGGTTTTCTTTCCGCACGTGCGCCGAGCTAGCGACAGAGACAACCTGGTGAAAACACTGTTCTGCAGGAACAGGAAAGAATTGAAGGAAAGCGTGGACGTGGAAGGCCGAGAATGCAATATGAAGATAACATCACAAAGTGGACCAGTCAACCCATGGAGGGTATCTTGAGAAAAGTGGAGGACCGGGAGGGGTGGAGGAAGATTGCGGAAACGGGAATGCGCTGCGAGGGCTCCACAAGCCTACAATTCAGCAATGACGGCCGGTGGAAAAGAAGATCATTATGCTAATGATCCTATGATCTTCAAACAAACTCTGATCTATATTGTTGCACAGTGTATATGCAGAAAATATGAATTGATCAATTACCTTTTCTTAGGGCTATAAATGAGCTGCATTTATCAAATTAGATTTGTATAAATTAACATTATACGAAGAGTATTCTAGAGATTCTGTCAAATCCAATACAAAGTCTTCAACTGATCAATATGACGCTTAACTTTAGTATTTCCTCGACCCAAAATAAAGCAGTTAAAAGTTTAATTTGATATACACATTTTACTATGGTACACCACAGAAGTTATATGGAAAGCTCGAGTGGCACAAAAAATGATTTAATAAGTGAGCAATGCATTACATACCCAATCGCATAAAGATTTGGCAACTTTGGCGCATTTAGACCAAGCAACTGCGTGAAGTCCTTCGTTGGACTCGCTTCACCAACGTTCCACGTCACAAAGTACACTCTACACAGCAAAGGAAAGTTTTATCAAGAACCGAGCATTAAGCAGAGAGAACAAGCATGCCTAAACTTTTGAAAAATGCAACAAAATTGTGAAAAATATGCTGAAGGTTTGGGAAAAAATTTGATTATAATTCGAGAAAACGTGACCAATTTTTTCAGAAAATGTTACAGCTTTACAACACCGTTCAATACAAAGCAATTCAAAATCTGGTAATTTCTCACCACTGAAATAGCGAATTTATATTTAAATTATATAATTTAGATTCTTAGCCGAAATAAAAACCTTAATTCTGGTTGCGATCTATATTGTCGCCGCGCTATTCGTCTTCTTTAAAATAGGATCATTTCGTCGACTTCAGAATGTTATGCATCTAGGTCAAATCTAATAAACTTCTAACTAAACCCTAACCTAACTAAGCTTAACCCTAAAAGGTCCTGACTGAGTTTTTCCCGGGCAACGATTCGCACATATTTTGATTTCTGGAGAAGGTAGACGAAACGAGCGGTGACGATGCTAGCTGATCCCTTTATTACATGAATAGGCCCATACTCTAAAACTCAGGGCATAAAAGTCAGAAGCCTAAGCCTAATTATTAAGGGCGATTTAAGACAGCAATTTTAAGCAAAGCAAGTCAAAGGCATACTACTATGACATGAAAATAACTTACGCAAAATCTGTCGTCATTTCTATCCTAATTAATTATGTCTAATTAAATACAAACATCAACAAAATATAAATATTAGCAGGCAGTTCGTCATTGAGTTCGATTGATTGGTGTTGTCAATGAAATCGAATTAAATCGATATACAAGTATTTCCGGTCAAAGTGAAACTTGTTATGCTGGGTTTTTAAACTTTCAAGTTATTTTTCTTTACGTCGGTAATTTTACAAGATATTGTCACATTATCATTTATCATCAAATCAGAGTATAGAGGATATATATTACTTTAGGGGGGTCCCTACGATAGATCAAATCATTGAATTAATTTTATATTGGCTCTTGTATATGCACAGCAGTCAGCATTAAGAATGATCTGCCATCCAAAATAACATGACCAAGGCTAGCGTAGCCCTGATTGTGAACTGTGCACGAAAGCTTGTGAACTTGTGAAGATTTAAGATTTAAGTCGTAAAATAAAACTTTGCCCTTGGTTAACTTGCAGGCCCATTACTCCATTAATAAAGCATAAGCATACGCTTGCAAGTTGCAAAACCCTGTAACCTATAGGCCTAACTTAGCCTACTGTTTGCAAAAGTTGCTGACAAGACATGATAATGCGCCAATTATACCGTGCGAGCAAAAAATAGGCGAACTCCTCACAATGCCGCGGTATCTCAATCAAAGTTATATGTATCATGCTCAATATGCAGGATTTGTAAATATAAAAATCGCCAGAAGTCTAAAATCTTCATAATGAATTGCTTACTGTCAAAGGGTATGAAACTTCTGCTTTAAAATTCCAAAATGATTTTGATCAGCCCAGCAGAGACTGTTGCAATTAAATTTTCGCAAAGAAGGTCATCAACTCCCCAGACTAGAAATTCACCTGCTTACCATGTAGGCCTAATGTGCAGAAAAGGATGCTTGAAAAAAACCAGGCCCACAGACCCACCCCCAAAATTAAAGTTCAGCACATACACTAGTGGTCAATTCATTGGAAACTTCCGCTTTTTACTGCTTTTAGCCCTATGGTGTTATCTGTTATTACAATTTCAAATCCAAATGAATTTTAGATTCCTAGACATATCGAATCAACATTCGGCTGCATTTCAATTTAAAATTATTCTGAAATAATAAATAATACTGCATTTCTCAATAATTAATTGATTCCTGAACAGGTTAAAAATG
>JAQIWG010001558.1:0-23921 GCA_034695025.1 Chamaedrilus cognettii | reverse complement strand
CACAGATTGGATGGGGAATGCTAGCACAGATTGGATGGGGAATGCTAGCACAGATTGGATGGGGAATGCTAGCACAGGTTGGACGTTTCCCATGATGAGATTCTCCCACAACTCCCAGTTCTTTGCCATTTATATTCATGCATCGCTCCTACATTCTCATCCTTCGTGTCGTGATGTAAGTAGGCTTATCTCACATTACATTTTGAGGAGCGGGTTTCTCCATTTAATTCACGAAACGTCGCTGGCAGCTTGATCCTATATAACATGTTAGCGTGTTCATCAATGGCAGAATACGTATTAATAGCGCAGTGATTCATCAATAGCAGTCAGTTATATGAACACAAATGTGTGCAAAGTCATCAATGCAATGAGGGCTTCATCAAAAGCATATTGCTTCATTGAGAGTGAATTTAAAGGGTGAACGTTTTTCTCTGATCTGCTGTAACGCATATCAGCTACTAAGGATATAGTATATGCCAGAAGGAAATTGGCTATAGCTTACAATTGCGCAGAGGGGATGATGAAAGTTTTAATGCGTTCATGTACATTACTGATGGTCAGTGGTGGTGCTCATGATGATTGGTGATGCTGCAGGAGATGAAGATGGTGAGTGCGCGGTGCGTCGCAGAGTCGGGCATCCTTGACCTGCTCGTACGCCTCCTTGACGCCACCCAGCAGTGCCTCAGTGCCGCTAAGGCACAGGCCGACACACCCAAGTATGTCGTCTCTTAAATGTTTTAAAATTTGTTTGTATATTCTGTATTTTCTATTCTATATTTTATCTTTTATGTTTGTATTGTATTGTGTAATTTGTCTAATTCATGTTTCTTTTCTATATTATGTTTGGATGCTTAACTGTTTACTTGTGTGTCCAGGTGGTCACTCAACTCTGCCTGTGTGTCCAGATGGCTGCTCAATTGTTTGCCTGTGTTTCCTGGTGTTGCTCAAAATCTCTGTGTGTCTGCTCGCATGTCTGACTGTGTTTTATTGGTTTTTTCTTTGTAGTTTAGGGATCTACCGTGTGTAGCACAAGGACTATAATACAATCCGGTTCTGTAGAAGAGAGCCGGCACAGAACCGCTCCCCCTTCTTTAGTTGCCTTTTACGACTCACACGGGAAGCTCTGGGCTGAGAGCCAATTCTTTGTTCCCCTACAAGGGGTGTCTGTCTGTCTGTCCAGATGGATGGCTCCGATGCTCTTGTTGCTGGATCTCTTCGAGCGGACGGCCGTCGCTTCGCAACGCAAGGCACAGCTCGACACCTTACTGGTCTTTCTTCTCTTCTTCTTTCTCCTCATTTCTGTTTCAACTTAATATTGGTTTTTTATATGGCAGAATTGTTTGAGTGAGATTATGAAATAACTGATGTGGTTCTAGTAGACTTCCGTTGCCGTTGTATCCTTTGCTCCGTGCAAGGGCTGGTTATATAATCCGCTTGCGCTATATTTAAAATGCCGTTTAAAATTTATTACGTTTGAGAAATGATAATTATTTTAACGTTCGAATGCTATTTTAATCGGACGACTACATGCCCTAGATGATATTTAGAAATTAGTTTTCTTGCTGAATTTTGCAGATAATGAAAATGACAATTGGTTGCATTTTATTTTCGTGATTTTTTATTCTGTGTGTTGGCTTCTCTCACTCGCTTCCATTTGCTGAATGTGGAATTAAAATTAGATCCGCGATCATTGCGTTATCCAGCTAATAAGCGTGGATCATAGATAGATAAGCTAAGAAGCGTAGAGCGATAGATCTATATCACCGATGCGATTGGTCGCTGATATATTGACCCGTGATCATTAATAAGGGATCCGGTGAATGCGTAAAACCGTGATTTCGTGCGTGCGCTTACAAAAATTCCAAAATGCATCTCGCCGTTTGTGGTTTTTTCGTGCACGCTGTTTGGAGTTTTTTTCGTGCGTGGCATGTGTAGCTTTTTCATGCATGCGTGAAATCACGCTTTCATGAAACTTTTAGTTAGTCGGTAACTTTGCAGATTATTTAGTAACTCTCCATTCCGCAGCAGGACGTTAGTACTTTCTCCGATCATTCAATAACTCCATTGCGCAATTGGACATTAGTACTTTCTCACTCACTGCTCTGTTGTTGACTGTAGGGCAAGACTCGTCTGTGGCGCTGGTTTGACGACCGCATGGGGCGCTGGAGCAACTATGGGTCGGGCAACAACAAGTCTATTGATGATGCGTACCGTGCGGGGAAGCAGTCCGTCAGGTGACAAATATAGCCAGCAGTGAAACTGCGTGCTAAAATATCTGTTTGTTTGTTGGATATGAAATGTGTCCCCAAATATATCCGTGTATCTTTTCACTAAAGATGCTTGTTTTGCTGTGAATTATTTATTTTGAAAGTAACGTGTGTATGCGATTATATATTTACCGTGTGCCATTTGAAGGTTAATATAAAGGCTCAAAAAAATATCTGAGATTAGTTTTGTTGTTTGAACTGAACTGTGGAAACGAGTACAAATACGTGTCTGTTTCAAATCAGTCCTACTCTGTTATTATTGAGATTTTGATTTTGTGCTACTTCCTGTATGCGAGATATGCAAAGATGGCAGGCATTATTTATATGGCTCAGGGGCCTGTTTCTCAGAGTTTCCATAACTTTAAGCCCAAACTAATCTTAACCAAACTTTAAAAAAATTAAATCCAACCGTCGACCATCACGACGTCATCATTTGAATTATTGTGAGCCGGCGCCGTGGCTATGCAGTTTCAAATAACAAACGCTAAAATTTCCCCAAGATTTTCTTATGAACTTCTTAAGACTAAAATTTGTGTAAGATATTTAGAGAAACAGGCCTGTGTACTTGTAATAACTAGAACAGTTTGAAGTATATATAATATGCCTTAAATTTCTGTCTACAGATTCATGGCTGGAAGAAGAAGATACCTCGTTCAATTCGCTACCATGATTCAGGTGACGATGTGTATGATCTGTGAATAAACCTCCAGGAATATTGAAGAAGCTGTTGATTGTTTTTCCACAGATTATTGCTATTTGTGTTTCGTTTTATTTTGTGTTTGTATTATTTTGTGTTTTTATTATTTGTTGTTTATTTATTACTCTAATGCTCAAAAAATGCATTTTTAATAGTGCCGACAGTGCAAAACAACAAGCTTAAACAAAAGAAGATTACGCTGCAAAAAGGCTTACAGCTATGTCGAACCTTTACGCTTAAAATGTAAATAAATCTGATGCAGAGACACCTTCGCAATCGGTCAGTGATGCGTTGTTATTTGCAATAACGGTGTAATTTTAGTTCCAACGCAATTAGCGCAGAATCTTCTTAAATAGTCTTCTTCTTTTCTGCCGGCCGTCATTATGACGTTGTAGCGCCCTCTCAGCACCTGCCCCAATCTTTCTCTACTTAGTGCGGTCCTCTGCTTTCTCACGATGACCTCCGTTGGTTGACCCATCCACTTGGTGATGTTATCTTCATATTGCATTCTCGGCCTTCCACGTCCACGCTTCCCTTCAATTCTTCCCTGCAGTCGTTTTAAATAGTAGAAACTGCATTTTTTCATGTTGCAGCTTGATGCTGAATTTTTCGTTCTTTTTTGTAAATTTGTTTTGTTGCACTAGTGCTGCTTGTGATAAGAAAGTGTACCATAGTTTTGTATGGTTTTTTGCATGATGCTGTTACAGGTTCATGTAATCATGATTTAGTGGAGGGCGGGTGTCCATGGCTGCAAATGGCCTGCCCCTGTGTAAACGGGGAATGCGGCCACAAAACGCGCACGTGTGTGTGTGCTGTTACAGGTTCATTTCTTGTACGCGTGTTATTTGTTGAATTCGATAATAATTGTTTGGACGAGTGGCCAGCCTAGACGATTATTTGCTCCTTCAATGTAGGCGCGCACCATTGTTTTAAATTTTGTTGTAGTTGGTAAGTAAAACGACGACTTTTTCATCGATATTGTAACAGCTCAACGAGGAGACGGGCAACCGTCGGCCGATCATGCTCTCTCTTCCAGACAAGGAGGTCCCTAAGGACAAGAAGGACGCTGCCGGAGGAGTTACTCCGGCCAAGTCCACCTCAACGCTGACGACGGAACTGGAGACTGGCGTCATTTCTCCGGCTGACACGGAGGGCGTGGCTCAGAAAGGTTTTAAAAAAGTTTTTGTGTTTTTAAAATATTATATTTCTCTTGTCTCTCGACCGGTCCAGTGAACTTGGTCATTTGACCAAGGGTCATTTGAGGTTCGGGCGCCGCTTGTGATGAAGTCCACACAGTCCTTCTCCGCTGATCTCTGTCCTCCGCGCCGCGTAGCAACTTCTCTTATCTTGCTCATCCACCATCTCACACTCTGCATTCAGGTCTTTCTTAATTTTCTTCTCCCACGTCGCGCGTTGGCTGTGCTTTATAGCATTATGTTGTAGGTGTTACTTGATCTGCGAATGTTATCGAAAAATGAAAGTGTTCTATATTATGTATATGAATTTTCGATTGTGTTGGAGTAGTGCAGTACAGTTGTGCAGTAAAGTTGTAAATATGAAGCAGTTTTGGTAGGTAACTAGTAAAATTACAGAACAAAGGAGTGAAAGTTAAATGAACAATTGTACATGTTTGAACATGATTGTACAGTACACGATGGGCAAAAAAACCAGTTGTCTCAAACTTTCCATACACCATTGCATATGCGTCTCGAGGAGTGTCTCGAAGCGTAAAGAGGCCGCTTGTCAATGTGCGATGTCATTTTTGTTTTCTTTACCCCGCGTAGAGGAGAGTAGCATGGAGACTGAGTCCACGGTGGCCGCCACTCCGCCGGAGCCTGTCGCTGTCGTCGCAGCCACCGCTGTTTCTGAAGTGGAGCCGGCCAATCAATCGGCTGTAGCCGCCGCCGGCTCTGCCGGCTCGCCGCTCGTCGAGAGCATAGCCGGTCTCACTCGCGAACAGTCGGCCAGCCTCGTCAGGTCTGCTCGCTGGGGCTTTTGCTGTTTGCTTTCTTTGCCGGCGCACTCCCTGCAAGCTGGGGAACAATGAATTCGCCTGCAGCCAGAGATTCCTGGGCTACTGAACCCCCCCTGTGGCTCTGCCTGGCTGCCCTCCCTGGGCTGGGTAAAACGCGACTAACGAAGGGGGAGCGGTTCTGTGCCGGCTTTGTTGCACAGAGCCGGACTGTAATGGTCTTTGTTACTGCACATGAGTCTACTATAAATCACCCCCTCTTCACCGAACGCTGGTAATTATGATCGCTTTAGGCGCGAATATTTTTCTAATCATTCGTTGTGCAATTCTCATGAGTGAACCGGTGTGAGTGCTTGTCGGGTGTATTCTGAGGTAGGCACGTGTGATGCTGCAAGACGCTTTAATGCTCATTATTTCAGGTGCTTATTTAACTGCAGATTGTCCATTTTGAAATTGTAATGTATGATAATGTAATGTCGGTGTAAGCACACCACAGCGAGGCGCTGTGTTGTAGTGCGTGGTGAAGGCGATGCACTTGAGTCTCAGAGACCTAGGTTCAGGTTCTGGCGCCGGTAGCCATGAAACCATGGCGTTTCAGGCCCTTTGGCAAGGCTGTTAGACACACAAGTGTCGCTAGCTGCTAACCTATGCCAGACGATTATTTCTTTGGTTGGCGTCACGAAGAGCATCCGCCGGCCGGCCGTAAAAACTGCTCCAGCAGTCTTCATCAGGGCGCAAGTGTCTAAACCTGCGTAGAAACATGGACATTCACAGATTAGACGACCAAAAAAGACGGTTAGTTAGTTTATATGTCATGTAATGTAAGCGTGTACATGTATTTGCAGGTTGTATGCTAATTAGTATACAGGTGTGCATGCCTGCTGTTTTCTAATGAGCTTCGCGAGTGTGCAGCTGTGCGCTTGTTTCATGTTTATGCTAATGCACGTGTGGTTGTGCTCATGTTGTATTCCAATGAGCGTGCAGGCATGCATGCTTGTCGATTCTATTTCAACCCGCGTGCTGGTGCTTTGCCGTGCCGCAGGACGCTGGTGCAGCTGATCGGCGTGCCGGTGGAGCCGGACACGTTGCACGCGGTGCTGCGCCTCACGCTGCGCCTCACGCGTGCACACGCGCTGGCGCAGATGTTCGCGCAGGCGGGCGGGCCGCGCGCCTTGCTGGACCTGAGGCAGTCGTGCGCGTTCCAGGGCTTTTTCTCCCTCGCTGCGCTCATCTTCAGGCACGTCCTCGAGGACGACGCAGCCCTCCAGGCCACCATGGAGAAGGTCAGCGCGCGCTAGCTTTATTTCACTTTGCTACACAAAAGTGTAGCGAAGTTATCACTTTTCATCTACGCGAGATTGACTTGAGTTGCTGCCACTTGCCGCCCCGGCAACATTTGGTTAACCACGGTCAGGAGCGACGTCGAGCCTTAAAACATCGGACTGTTCACCGCCGTTCAGAAAGCTCAGGACAGGCAGAAGTGGCGTGACATCTCTCATCGTGCAACGCTCAGCTGATGAGCATGCGACGACGACGACTAGTTAACGTCATCGATATTACAGTCTCTTCGTATTATAGTCTTTTCTTCAGTTTATTGCAAATAGTTGCGGCAGCTACGTGTTAGTGGCGCTAGCTGATACTCACAGTGCCAGGATGATTAATTTTTCTGGCTGGCGTCAGAGAAGGCATTTTAAGGGCTTTGCGGTTTTTGGACATAGTAAATAAATAATGATGCAAGATGTGAATGGAATTAAATATGATAGCAAAGTTGTTACTTTACTTCTATAAGTGAATTTAGCCACCTGTGTCGACATTTCACAATGTGGATAAATAAATAAAAAATTGATGTTTGTGTGTGCCGCTAAACAATTAGCGGCACATCGGAATATATATTAAAACGCTAATATATCGTTATTATTTACACTGTGTACAGGGAAACAGTTTGACAGTCCAAAGACAATGGTCCAAAATCCTGGCGTCCAAAAACCTACAGCACTCTTTAGTATTTTTAAGTCTAAATTCAACAGCACTGCAGCACCCAAAAAAAATTACCGCCAAGAAAATTACAACAATAAAGTGATTGTAATACTTTGATGAAACAGACGAGGTCAGTTATCCAGTTCACACGAGATGAAGGTGCCGCAGCAAGCGAATTGTGTTAATTTAATTGCATCGGAATTAGAGTTTCAGGAATAATTTTTTTGAGATACCCTTTTTGGATGCCCTATCGTTCGAAAGAGTATCCGGCTATTCAAACCCAATCCGGTTGTCTCATTATGAACAAAACCGACGTCCATGGCTGTGTGATCACGTACGTGAAGCGAAATGAACGTCGAAAACAGCGGGCTAATTGTTCAGCTCAATTTCATCAGATTGGGAACTATTCTTGTTCGTGGGGACTATTTAAAAGAATTTTATGGTCTTCACAAAAAGTTTGATCGCAAGATTATGGACTCCACACATTTCTATGAAAAAATTCAAATTCAGGACCGTGGACTTATCAGGATCATGGTCTCTGCTTGTTGTACATTTGTATCGTTAGCTTCAAGATTTTGGACTCGACATCGTGCTATATTTGTCACCACAAAATAGTTGGTCTCTACGTATGCAATGATCCCCGCATCAGGTGGTGCGGACGGCGACGCTGGGCGCGGGGTCCAACATGTGTGGCGTGGCACCGGGCAGCAACGGCGCCAAGGAGCTGCACTATGTGCTGCGCGTGCTCTGTCCTGCGGCGTGCAGGAACCAGGAGGTGTTTGTGCGCGTCAGCCGCGCCATTCTGCGTGTCGTCGTCACTCCGCCCAAAAGAGGTGGGAAAGTGACGCAACTTATTTTTTATCGAGAACAAAAAAGAAGTTAATTGTGTGGCAACATGCGCTTGTTTTTTGTGCGTGCAAAATCTGCAGATACCTCTGAGATGGCTCGGTTGGGCCATTTGTGTAAACATCATCAGTGGTTGAAATTGTTTCACATGGCCTGACCTAACGGCTTTGCGGCTATTTCTATCGGGAAACTGAGCGAAAGTCTTGTGCAAAGTCTTCATTTTACATCAAGCATCTATTACAAGATTGGAGAGATATTGTATGATTTGTATTCTATTACACTAATCAATCAATCAATCAATCAATCAAAGATTTCAAAAACTTTGATGACTATCTACTTTATTTCCTAACGTAGTACAGCAGCATGATGTGATAGTATGATATTCTGAAAGTATGAGAGCATCAAAGGCATGCGCATGCATGTTAATGTGCTATTTACTAATCAGTTCAGCCCGCGCCGTTATTAAGTGCCTTACGAGTCTGTGCAAGAAAGTCAATGATATTCTTTGCATCAATAATTAATTCGAAAATTTATTAATTTTGAAAACTGGTGCTGTTGTGTAGATGAGGATGAGGCTCACCTGATGAACCCCCTCACCCCCCAGCAGCTCAAGTGTCTGCCCAAGTGGGCCTACCCCCCCCAGGCGCGCGACGAGGCCACCGAGTACGTCATCGCAGACCTGCTCAACGCGCTCGCTGCCAAGCCTCCTCCCCTCAAATGTATGTGGCGCCCCTTTAGTTATCGTATATGACTTGATTTGATGCGAATTTTATGATGCATTTCACGTGCTATTGCTAGCGGCGAGGAGTTGAATTTAAGGTCTTCACACGTTTTGGGTCAAGCGAGCGGTATAGGAGAGCCGCGCCCCTGTTCTTCTACGCTCATAAATTCGTAGGGGTGTAAGGCTTTTAGAATAGTTAATCTTCTGTTGTTAGATGTCATTTCGTTGTATTGTGTGGGCATTGCTAAAGTTTATTTTATATGTGTGTCGAAGCAATGGACATCAAGAGAAAGTGTACCATACCAAGCAGCATTTTGTGTCCAACAGTAACATAGCATTAATATGCTGTGTATATCATGCAGCGCCGCTGACCCAAGCAGTCGATGCAGCGATGCAGAACGTCGGCAGCGATGCGTCGCAGCAGCAGCAGGTGCCCCCTCCCAGACAAGTGCCTCTTGCTGTCGCAGCCCCGGGTGGCCTCGTCCCTGCACTGACTGAGCAGCAGACCTTGTACCCGCGCATCGGCGTCATTCCGGTACGCTTTGCTCGTTAACGTATCAGATTTCAATCCGTACATCCTCAAAATTCTTTCGCTTGCAAAGCTAATGCCAGGTTTTTAAATCAAAGGTTAAAATTTAATCTGTGGTCAGAGTGTCATATAATACCTAATTAGTGCACTGGGGGAGGTTTGAAATTTCATGACCGTGTATAGTCTAGAAGACTATTACAGTCCGGTTCTGTGTAAGAGGGCCCCCACAGAACCGCTCCCTCTTCTTTAGTCGCCTTTTGCGACACACCCGGGAAGAACTGGACTGCAAGTCTATTCTTTGTTCCCCGACTTGCTGGGGTAAATTAGTGTGCTGAAAGCTTAATCTGTGATTTATTTAACCTCCAGCCACCGCTGGTGGTGGACGCGGCGGAGAGCCGCCGGGTACAGTCGCCCCTGCTGCCCAAGTCGTCCATCCTGCGCCTGCTCGCCGAGCTCGTCAAGTCATACGGCAACTGCGCTGCCGTCATCGCCAACCACGTCTACCAGGCTGGACAGACAGAACTCATCACCGAGGTGCGGCGGAAGAGAAATGTTTAAACAATTATAGTGGAGATTGACTACTCTGCTCAGAGTAGTCGAATCCTCGCGGCTTTATGGATGCTCCATTTTAACACATTTGAAATCGAGCGAATCAATTTAAATTGCGAATCAAGTCTACCAGGCCGGCCAGACGGAACTCGTCACCGAGGTAAGACAAACAGCAGGAAAATGATTTTAAAATGATGGAGCTTGGTGTACAATTGAATCTGCTTATAGATGCACCAGTGTGACAATTCGTTACTTTTTAAAACATCGGTGTTCATCAACATCATGCATGTTGATGAACACTGATATTAAAAAAAATAACGACGTGTTTTACCGGTACTTCTATAAGCAGATTCAATTGTACATGTATATCTGATTGTCTGAACTGTTTATGTATTTGTTGATAACCTAAATCTAAATGACGATGGCTAAAATAGCTGTGCAAGCCCTATAGTTTTTGGCTTCCTTTGTTTTTAATCCATGCAATATGCTAAGTGTCAAGAGCATGCCACAGTTTCTTCCTTCTAATATTTTCACTGTCATGCACTGCACTGCACTGGCTGCCACGTCTGTTGCCGCTGCTGTGCAACGCGCTATACGTTCTGCTGCTGTCCGTTGCCACGGTCATGCAACTCCATGCGATTTCTGCGCTGCTTCGTTATCAATATCACACAACGCGCCACAGGTTTTCTTGTCATACAACACATCGCAGTTTTCTCTGTCTTTGTTGTCAAAACTGTGCAACGCGCCACAGTCTCTGCCTCGTCTGTTGTCGCAGCCATGCAACGCCCTTCAGTTCATTCTTGATCACCTGTTGCCGGTGGTGGAGGGGGGTGCGGTGTGGGGGGTGGACAAGGATGCCCCTGCGCTGGCGCGAGTCTTGCTCGCGAGCATCGCAGCATGCAACCACAGCCCCGACGCGCAGACGACACTCGTCATCCAGGTAACGTTTGTAATAAGAACAATAATAAATAATTGATGGGCCTTCTACAGTTCGGCGAGAACTTCAACTTGCCACCCATCCACCATTTTCATCGTCTGTATCCATTTTCATTCTCATTATTAACGTTTGGTGTCTCTTTTTCAATGGTTTCCAACGATGATACTCTTCCTTACCTTCGAGTTTCTTTCCAACACTGCTGGGGGTGGTCCTGCATAATTTTTTAAAAACTCTCCTCGATGCTCTATCTACGCGACTTGCGACTAAACGACAGCAGAAGTGTGTAGTGTTCTGCAAGCAGCAGCAGCGATCTAGAAATTGATCGTTTGGTGACAGCCAATAGAGTTAAGAAGCGGGCCTAACCAAATCCTAATCCGAATCTAGTCCTAATGCTGATGATGCCCGAACTCTAATGCAGTCTTAACCCTGATGCAGCTTTAACTCTAACAAACCTTAACAAACATCCAAGAAGTTTTTCTTGGACCGGTTGCTACTGAGCTACGCTTAAAATTCTTTGTAATGCTGGGCTGCATCAGCCTCAATGCCCAAAGGCTGGCGCTGCCCACTATCAAAGGAGACCTTGCTTTGCTCAACATGCGACTGCGCACCACATAGCAGCGGGCGCAGGATCGAGTAGCACGAAAGACGTGAAGTAGCGTGAGGATCCATCGTGCAATGCCACCATAGTGTGGCCCGTGACTAAGAGAGTCGCTAGCTTTCTGGGCAGTGTGGTCACTTTGTCTACCCCCTGCAAGCTAGGGAAGAAGGAATTGGCTTGCAGCCCAGAGCTTCCCTTGCGATTTTTAAAAACCAACGGCAGAAGGGAGAGCGGTGTTGTGCGTGGCTCTCCGCACTAAACCAGACTGTAATAGTCTTTGTTACTACACCAGGATTCTCACGCATCTGGAAAACCTGGAAAAGTCAGGAAATTTCCAGATTCTGGAGAAGTCAGGAAATTTTATGATTGGACAAGGAATTTTGAAGATCTGTGTCGCTATTTAGTTAAAGTGCTTAATTTGTATTGAAATTCTTGTTTTGAACACATTATGCTGTCCTTCATCCGACTAATACACGCGACAAAGCCGGACCGTGATAATGATCTTAATCAGTAAATAAAATTGTATCTCTGTAGTCTTTCAGGTAAGCCTTCTAATTATTCCTGCGGGCCATAACTACACATCGATGTATGCAGTTTAGAAATATTGATGCTGCGAGTAATTAATGGACTGGAATTCTGTTCAAACCTGGAAAAGTGAGGAAAAAATCAGGAAATTTTAACGCTTTTAATGAGTTGGACCGAGAGACCCGCTACTTGTCTGGGCATGGTCGTCACCCTGTCGCGTGGTGTGCAGGTGAAGGCGTCACTGGGCCGCGCACTCGCCCTGCCCGAGAGCGCCGACAAGCATGCGCGCGTCCAGGCGCTCACCGCTATCGTCAGCACCATCATCGAGGCCTGCCCCGTGCCCGGGCAGATGCAGAACCAGGTAGGGTGACTTAGTTTATTGTTATTGAAGCAGATGCAGAACCAGGTTAGGTGACCTAGTTTTTTAATTGAAGCGAAGTTGTTATTGAAGCGAATGCAGAACCAGGTGGGGTGACCTAGTTTGTCATCATTTAAGTTTTCAGTCATAGCGTTTTCCAGTTACTTTCTCCTGCCCTTAGCCTGGGTGTTTACCAGGTCCTGAATCGATGGTGCATATGCCGAGGGAAGGTTCCCAATGACGTCCACGGAAGCCAAAATGTGGACTTATTACTATTGATACTATTATATTGAAGCAATGGAAAACCAGTTACAAAGTGGCCTGTGTGTCTGCAGGTGTTCAAGGGCCAGCAGCAGCTGATGATGAACAACGTCGTGCGCGTTCTGCTCAAGAAGGGCCTCGTCGCCGACCTCGCACGTGTGCCCCACTCCCTCGACCTCTCGAGCCCCAGCATGGCCACCACGGTCAACGGGGCCCTCAAGCCCCTCGAGACCCTGTCGCGCATCGTCAACCAGCCCCAGACCGTGGCTGCGGGGGGCCAGCGGGGGGCCAAGCACCCCCGGGGGGCGGGCATGGACGGGCTGGGCGGGGGCAGGAGGTGGGACGCGGGGTACGTGAGGGCGGTGATGGGGGGGGAGCAGAGGCTGAGGAGGAGGCAGAGAGCAGAGGAGGGTAGGAGCGGCGACTCCACTTGTTGATATGGATGACGGTGATGAACGCTGATGATGTTGATAATGATCGATATATTTTGATTCCAATTGTATTGATGCTGACTTGACGTTACACTTTCTGAGCTTCTGTGAACTATTGATGCACAACTAGGATAGGACGAATCTTGACGGCGTACCTGCCCACTTGATATCAGATGTATAAAATGAATAAACGCGCAGTCTATACTTCAATAATTGGCTCACGTGGCGTGGATGGAGCCACTTGGTGACAGCCTCAGTTGCAATCTGTACACAACAAACTATTGACTTGTTAGCTGGAACTGACTGAGCTGTGTTTGAACTATAAATTTGATCATTCTGACAGCCCAGTTGTTTGATGCAGAGTTACATTTTTTATCCTGGATCAGCTCCGTAACTGCTGAATTTAAATGTAGAAGATGCTGATCAAAAATTCTTTGATCAAGTTTGGAGGGCTGTTATTGGCTGCTTGATTTCAATTAAGAATTGCATGTGCTCTTGCACATGTCAGCAATTGTTATATTTTCTGTCTTGTTTGATACTGCAGTGGCCCTCGTGCGCTGCAGTGCCGTTAAGCAGAGGTAAGCCGTTAAACCAACAAACAAACCATTGATCAACAGATAATAAGTGACAATGTGCTTTGGTTGTACAGAGAACGCGAGCAACCAGCTGGCCGCCGACGACCTTGCGCTGGAGTCCCACGCTGAGGACACATACGCCGAGGAAGGGGAGATCACCCCCCACGATCTTGGCCTCGACCCCCTCGACGACGACGACGACGATTTGGAGGGAGGGGGCGTCGGGGGGGCTCCAGGGGCGATCGGGTCTGCCTCGCTCACTCAGGTGAGGTGGGTGTTTCTTGGGGAAGTCCCAGTAAATTGAGACGCTGTCAGCTGTGAGAGCATTATGTTACTGGCCGTGGTTTCAATTCTCTTTGGTCTCGTTCACATTGATCCCACTGATTTCTAAGGCTGTTGAATTAGGTTGAGCCTCAAAGCCTTAACTGAACCCGATCCCTAGCCCTAACTTTAATACTAACCCAAGTCTAACCTTAACCAGCTGCGCGCTGGCAGGAGGAGCGAGAGCTGGACGCCGTACTGGACACCCTGTTGGACCGTGACCCCTCGCAGCGCGGGGGCGGGGGTGGAGGAGGAGCCCCTGGCGCGGACATCCACCCCCACGACATCATGGCCATGGCCGGTACGACCCTTTATTTTGCTAATATTTATTGCGTCAATGCACAAGTACAGTACAATTGAGTATTAGACGCAATCCAAAGCAATGAAATGAAAGAAAACAAGTTCTATTCTGTATGAGATTGAGGGCGATGTTCAATAATAATTTATTTCTTGTATTTAGAATGGCTACTAACAGCATGTGCGCGTGTTTGGAATTTTGTACGGCCGTTATTATTGGGTAACTGGTGGCATTGTTGCTTGAAATGCTCGGTGTATTTATTGACCTTCTTACCCCTACAAGCCTAGGAACAGAAAATTGGCTTGCCACTTAGGGCTCCCCGATCCTGTCATAAAAGGTGACTGAAGAAGGGGGATCAGTTTTATGCCAGCTCTCTTGCACAGAACTAATTAACCCCAGAAGGCCCGGGAACAAAGAATTGGCTTGCAGCCTAGACACACGGCTCCCTGGACTTATAGTAAACGGCGACTAAAGAGGGGAACTGTTCTGTGCGTGGCCTCTCGCGCAGAACCGGACTGAAATCTTCGTTACTATACATGGTCCTTAAACTCCCGAAATAAAACAAACTGGACTGTAATAGTCTTTGTTACTACACACGGTCCTTAAACTCCCAAAACAAAAAACTGGACTGTGATAGTCTTTGGTTCTACACATAGTCCTTAAACTCTCAAAACAAAAAACACCGGACTGTCATAGTCTTTCTTACCACCCACGGTGCATAAACTATAAATCCCTTCTGTGTGTTGATACAGTGGACGAGGAGGGTCGTGACAACCCGCACGACGACACGGTGGAGATTGACATCGAGGTCGCCGCCGGCGAGGACGACCGGCACGACTCGCAGATGATTACTCAGGACATCTCCGTGTCTGACGAGGACGACGAGGACGCGCTCACCGGGCAAGGTACGACGCAGGGGATGGGGGAACTGGGGGGGGGTCGTGGGTGAAATATGTCGGACAAGATGTGTTGGGCAAAATGTGCAGGATAAAATGTATCAAAGAAAATGTATCAGATGATTGCGCAGGACATCTGCGTGTGGATACTAATGCAGGATGGCGATGGACGGGGATGGTTAGCGGAAGCAACGAGCTGCTGCTCAAGCGAATGAGGAGGAGGAGGAGGAAATGTATCAGACAAGATGTGTCGGATAAATTGTATAAGACAATATGCATCGGACAAATTGTATCGGGCAAATTATATAGGACAGTCTGTATCGGACACAATGTATAAAGCTAGATGTATCGGACAAAATGAATAGGGCAAAATGTATCGGAAAAATGTATTGGACAAAATGTGTAGGTCAAATGTATCGGACAAAATGTATCCAGACGATATAAAGCTAGGTTTCATCCGGTCAGGTTTTTCTGTTTTTCTGTAGCTTGATGCATATTTGTGTGTGAAATTTTGTCTCGATAACTTTTAATGAAGAAAAAGTTGATTTTGCATAGCGTTTTGTTTACTTGCCTCTATTTTCCGTTTTTAAGGCAGATGGCATTTTTTTATATACAATTTTGTGACTGAAGTTATATTGTCTGAACAATAAAGATGTTGTGGATCATAGTGTGTCCTTGGCTGCGAGTCATCTGTTCCTGGTGGGCTGGGAGTGCGGCCACAGATCGCACGGAAAAAGGATAACTACTGTTGTGTTTATTTTGTTTGTTAGATCGTGACGGAGCGCAGCACAGTGACGGGGAGGTGGAGGAAGAGAGAGACGAAGAAGAAGACGAAGAGGAGGACGAGCAGGAGGACGCGGGGGAGGGCGAGCAAGAGGACGATGAAGACGATGATGAAGATGATGACGTCGACGACGACGACGAGGTTGGCGGAAACTTTTATTTAACTTTTAATAATAATAAAATCTCTTCTAAATTTTTTTATTTTTTATTCTAAAGTATCTATTGATGAATTGCTCGATAATTTAGTGAATTAATTGTGAATGTGAAAGTGCAAGATCGTGTGATTTTTTCACCGACATGTCCCATTATTTGCTGTTTTGCTGTTTGATTTCTTGTTTTGAATCCTTGGAACTATTTTTTGCTCATGTGTTTAATAGCAGTGTAGGTAACTGATTACAAATAAATAATGAGCAAATAAGAAGAAGGGAAGGAGATAGCATGGTATATAGGGTTAGTATAGATTTTATGCCAAAGGCCTGTCATTAGAGGTCCAACAGGGAGTTTATTTATTATTTTATTCAATCCGTTGCTTCCATTCATTGCTCCACATTTAATAACACCTTTGCACATAGTTTTGTAGTATTTACACTAATATATTCTAATCTCTGGCCTGTGTTTTGTGCGCAGGGTTCTGACATGGACGCCGACGACGACGACTTTTTGACGATGGACAACGACGACTTCTATCGACTCGACCCCGACAGTGACGACATTCTCAGTCACTGGGAGGAAATGTTGCCTGCCAGTCAGTCCTTGCTCGACGCGCCTTTCTTTCATGATTTTGATCAAATTTTGTTTGGACATTTTCTGAATTTAACTTTTTGCTGTGAATCACAATAGGCATACAGGCCTATCATGACTTCTTAGCTGCTTTTTGGAATATGTCTGATTGCTATGTGAATGAGCTGTTTCAGATTGACTCTTTGACGTGCAATGAGTCTGGCTGCTTGACTATGATTGGAAGCCAACTGGGCTCGCGTCTAGATCCCCACCTCCAGCAAAACCTGCCACCTTTTTTGCCAGATGTCTGTGGTAGCCATACATTTTTTCAAAAATTGGTCTCGACTACGTGATCGCTAAAAATATGTAATTGCATCAAACTGCTCGACTTCATCAGCGACCACTTCAACCAGGCATCCACTTTTAGAGCAGTCACTAACAAGAATAGCTTATTATTGATTTATTGCGTTCAGCTTTTTTTTATATTTGGAGAACAAGAAGCGCTGTGGAAGTTGTTGTGCTGTATAGTCACAAAACATTAAAAATGCACATCAAATCTTATAACTAATCTCTATGATCTAATCTAATCTAATATTCTCTATAATCTAATGTAATAACTTAATCTAAACTTCTCGACTTCCACGCCTGGACCAGCTGTTGTCTTGACCTGGCCATCAAGCTTAAATCTGTAGAAGTGGCTTGTGATAAGTCTTCAGTTGGCTAATAGTTACTGATGGCCGTGTGATATTTTTATCGCTAGCTGCGGGCGGTGCTCATTTGGTGGGGGACTCTGGCGCACACCTGCGAGCCTATCAGTACCCCATCGCCCTCCATGAAACTGACAATGGAAACGACCTCACCGGTATGGAATACTGTCGGTCGTCCTCTGCTCTTATTGTCCATTTGCTACGACCTTCCATTGCATCGATTGAATATATTTATCGTAGATGCGCATTTTATTTCTTAACGGCCGAACGTCTAGAATTCGACGCCGGCGCTGAGCGCATTGTGTTCTGAATGTCGATTCCCAGAGACAGGCCTACAGTGCGATCTGTTGCAAACGTCGATTCTGAGCGATAGTCACACAAATACATGTGACTCTAGTCAACGGCCAGGCTTGAAGTTGAATGAAAACCAATCGCTTAGCTTACAATTACAATTCTATTCGTCAGACATTACTGGACCTACCAGCTTATATGAGGCATCTACCAGTTAACATAGTCGGCTTTAAACAGCATACTAACCGTCACTATATGCGGGTGTTAAAGAGTTAAAACTAAACACTGCTCAATGCATGCGCATCAAACTACATCAATGCTTGGTTGTGTTGCAGGCTAAATACACCAAGTGTAATGATGCTATAACACCAAATGGTGCATTTTGTATCAAGAAATTATTCGTTATTTTAATGCATTGATCATGAATTCAAATATAATCTATAATTATTAAACTTTTTAACAATATGTATATTTTGTTATAGCATAGGCCTATACTTGTATTATTGATGAATGAAAGAAATTACACTACACAAAAAAAAATCAATCGGGTGAGTACAAAAATATATGTACTCTACTAAACCGTTCAGGTCCGGCGGTTCCGCCGGCGCCGAGCACAGTCAGCGCTGCGCACCCCCTGCTGGTGCGCCACAGCGAGGTGCACGGCTTCACTGGCTCTGCCGGCGCGTCGGCTGCAGCTCGGGCGCATCGCACCGGCCGACCGCGCAACACGTACCGCTATAACCCCAACACGCAGACGTTGCACGTGCAGTACGCGCGCGCGCGGCACCAGAACCCACCTGCCATACTGCAGAGGTGCGGCACAGTCTTTTTTCTTTATTTACCCGACCCTAACATGTGGGCCACGTCTTCGTGTTGCAACCTTGAAGCTCCGGCTTGACTCCAATGGGGAGTTATGGCCTTTTCAGATTGGTTATCTCACTGGGATCCTGAACTTAGGCTAGTTCGGGCCCTCCTAAAGTGCGCAGATTCTGCTGGATGTTGGGCCACCTGTTCAGGTAGAAGAGATAGGTGACAGAATCTTTGACTGTTTTTTTGTCTGATTCGACCTTCTAGCAGGCTGCTTCGTTCGGATCTCAATTAAATATTTTGCGCGGTTGTTGAGTGCTGCTTGTTGGTTTAGTATTTAATGGCCGACTTTTGTTGAACAGATTTTATATATGCTCATGTTTAACTATGGGATTACTTCGCTTCGCGCTCATATTTACTGATGGTTTAATGCCCGTCTTGCTGCTCGCCGCCGCTGTAGGCTGCTGGGCGCAAACGCTGCTGCGGACGTGCTGCAGCTGAGCAACACGCTGGGTGCGGCCGCAGGTCACGGGGGCGGAGCCACGCGTGTGCACCTCGTGTCTGAGGACGAGCTTAGGGTGATGGCACGCGGGGCAGATGAACCCCTCTTTGACGACTTCTTTCAGGTGAGGGGGTGGGCGTATATTTGACGATTTCTTCAAGTTAAGGGAGTGGGTGCTTATTTGACGACTTCTTCCATATAAGTGAGGAAACGAATGAGTTTTTTCCGGTAAGGTTAGGTATATTTTGTAAATAATTGCTGGGTTGGAGTTGGAGAGCATCAAGATCAAAGTGTATGAAAGTATTTCTCTGAAGAGCTTTTTTTCTGAAGGTTTGAACCCTGCAGACTGGGATCAAAGGAGAATAGCCCAGAGTTCCCCGAGCGAGTTGTAAAGGACGACTAAAAAGAGAGGGGCAGTACTTTGTACTGTAATAGTCTTTGCTAACCACACACGGTCTTTAAATCTCAAAACCAGTTATCCCTGCAAGCCGGGGAGCAAAGAAATATCTTGCAGCCCAGAGCTCCCCGAATGAGTCATGAAAGGTAACTAAGGAGGGGGGAGCGTTGTGTGCGTGGCCCTTTGCACAAACTGGACTGTAATAGTCTTTGTTACTAGACATGGTCCTTAACCTCCTAAATCCATCAAAATCAGTATTATTCTAAATCACCCATGGATGATGACATTGCAGCAAAGGAAACTACTTCTACAACTTTGTACCGGTAATTTAATAAATAAATTATTCCTAGACGATGGCTGAATTAGGCGACTTTTCTTTTATATCAGTTAAACTAAGCAGGTCTCTCTGAGCTGTACGAAGTTTAGGAGTAGCAGAAAACAAGTTATAATAGATTCAATGATTGCAATTGTACTGCAAGTCATTATGATTTCATATTGTTCTGCAGTCGCTGATTCCCTTGTTTCCTTGTTGTTATTCTAAAAATCCACACTTGCTTGTTCTTTTGTCAGAACGACGTGTTGAACGAGAACGACAGCGGAGGTATGGGCGTGCTGGGCAGCATCCCGACCGCGCTGAGCCGATGGACGGAGGAAGCAAGGGTCCTGGACGGAGACAGCATGCACGACGTCATCACCGGTATCTATCCAACGTCTCTATCAGATCCATAGTGTTATTGTGTCTTGTACACATTGGCCCAATGTTGCCTTGTATTTCTGCAGTTTATTATGTACTCCTTCAAATGTTATTTATTTGCATAGAGCTTGAACCGCAAAATGTTCAAGTATTAAAGGTGCAGTAATGCCTGTTTTGTATGCTATAGGCAAAAAAACACAAAAAAGTATAGCTAAAAAGGGTGGGATAATCTGTTATGTGGCGCAGTGATAAAGGGTGGGATCATCTGTTGTGTGACGTAGTGATAAAAGAGCGGATCATCGGTTGTACACAGTGATAAAGGGTGGATCATCTGTTGTACACAGTGATAAAGGGTGGGATCATCTGTTGTGTGACGCAGTGATAAAGGGTGGGATCATAGAGGAGCTTGAGCGCGTGCGTGACGCCGAGCTTGCCGAGCTGAGGGAGCGCAGACATCGCGCTGCTGAGGATGCCGCCGCCAAGAAGAAGAAGGAAGACGCTGGCAAGGACACAGCAGCGGCGTTGGTGAACAAGGTCCGCCCGAATTTATTTATTTTTTGCTACAATTTTTCTGTTCAATTTCTTCAAATGCCTCTATTGTTGTGATTGCATGCCTTCATGCTTTTTCCGAGTAGAATTTTGAAAAGTGTTGTTGCTTTTTGAAGCAAGTTTTCGCTTGATCCTTATTCTGTTTAGGTACACTGCATGTGCAGCTTCCTTAATCATGCCATCTGGTTTTTGATGTCAAGACTAGGCATTGGTTACCTTTCTTAGTGTACCTTTTTTGCTTTATCTCTTTACATCTCTTAGAACAGTTTAAAAATTGTTTAAATTTTATTTTGTCGGCTAATAAAATTGTGATAGTGCAGCAAATTACATATTTCTGAACTTTGTTGTATTGCTTTTTCTCTTGATCAGGATGCCAAGACGGATCCGGCTGCAGTGGCGACCGACGGCTCAGTCGACGGCTCAGCCGACGCTGCTCTGGATGCCATCGCTGCGTCGGCCACCATCACTTCCATTGCCACGTCGGCGGCACTCGCCGAAGTGACAGCGGCCTTCAACGCTTTCAACGCTGAGATGCAGGCATTGCCTCGTGAGTATTGTTCTGTTACGTAAATAAAGCAAAAATCATTCGTGTTCTTTTTTCATGTCGTAGATCAATTTAAATCAGTGTAAACAAAACGCTTTCTGAATGACACTTATGGGCTGCCGTTAAAATTCAGCTCCTCACCGAGGTAGGAGTGAAGGTAGGAGTCAAGGACCTTCTCTACAATCGCCATTGAGTCTCAATGTATGCTTTTGTTTTTTACCTTCCTCAGCCACTGAAAGCTTCGGATGTCGAAACAAACCTTAAACCAATCGTTATTTATTTTCTAGTGGTCGAGGCCCAGTCAATGAGTCCTGACATGCAAACGTCCACCACATCCAACGCCACCGCAGCGCTGGAATCTTCCGCGCCCGAAGTGGCACAGCCGCCGCTTGACGCCCAAGCCACCCCTCCAGGCGCGCTCTCGGCGCCCTCCGACCCCACAGATAACTCGACAGATTCTACCCCACCTCAGTTGAGCATGGCGGATATCCGACAAAATCTCTTCGCCGGAATGTTGTCAACTGGTGCTGCTGTGTTTGAGACGGTGGGAGCAGAGGCAGGGTCGTCGCCACTTTTCGGCGGCAGAGACGGTGGTGGTCAGGGAGGGGCGAGAGGGTTGGGTCAGGGGAGTGGTGGGACGCAGGACTATTCTCAGAGGTTTTATCTGCTTTTTTGTGGATGTAATTCATGCTCCAATGCGCATAAATGAAACTGCATGCTAAAGGATGAAACGAAGGATTGTCGGAGAAAGAAATAGATTGCTTCTGTGAGTTACCACCAGACTAAATTGTTGCATTTATTGTCTTGGACTAAATCACCAGTTTTCTAAGGAATAGAATGCTACATACGCTAGAAATCGGCGGTATATATATGCAGTGCATTTTAAATTATTTAGCTCGATCGTTTTGAACTACAGAATCCATTCATACGACGACATTTTGCTTAAATATTGGCAGTCATGTTAAGAGATGCACTATTACGTAGGTACTTCTGATGTATTTAGCTCTGTGATTGTGATAGTCTACTTCTTCTTCAGTGTTTGGCCTCATGGAAAGTCTTTGGACTTCTAACCTTCCACCCTAGCCAATCCTCGGCCCTTCTCTTCATCTCCGCATATGATTCCTCTAGAGCAGGTCGTCATCTCAGTCCTCTCTTGCCCTCTATCACTTCTCACAGCAATCTATCTCCTCTCATTAAATGTCGAATCCAGTTTTTCTTTCTCCTTACTTTCATGTCAACCATAGTCCTTGTTTTAATTTTCTCGTGCTCTTTTCAATATCTCATTTGTTACCTTCTCTGTTCAGCTAATATTCTAATAGCTATATTCTAATAGTCTTCTCCATACCCACGTGATCAGATATATATATTAACGATAGCCTGCAACTTCCATTAATATGAAATGGTATGCCTGCATTTGCTCATACAAAAAGCAATCTTGTTATTAGGTACGGGGGTGAGTTGGGAGGCAATGCAGGCACACCGACGGATGCTCTGGCGACGTCGGCGCCTGGCTCCGACACATCAATGGATCGATCAGGGTGACTGTCGCCTGTTATCTTTTCAATCTATCAATCAATTTAGCGAGGCGCCGTGGTGTAGTGGTTAAGGCGTCCCAACTTTGAGTCCAGAGCACCTGGGTTCGAGTCCCCGCATCTAGGAAACCATGGCGTTACAGGCCGTTTAGCAAGTCTGTTAAACACGCAAGTGTTGCTAGCTGTTAACCCCGTGCCAGATAATTATTTATTTGGTTGGCGCCAGGAAGGGCATCCGGCTGTAGAAACACAATTCTAGCAGTCCTCATCAGGGCGCAAAACGTCTAACCTGTGTGAAAACATGGACATTGACATAATAGACGTAAGGAAGTTGGTTCTTTAGATCAAAAATCTGTAAATTGATAACCTGGTATTAATTGACTGATAGTGATTTCATATATTAGTGATTATTTCATATGTTAGTGATTTATTGTTCTCTCTCTAGTGCACTGCTAAGCGACAGGTCCTCGGCATCCAACTTCTCCACACCTGGCGATCCGCCGCCATTCTCTTCATGTTTTCATGCGATTTTCTTCGAAATAACTCCTCTATTATTCCTATTTATTTCATTCCTCTCATCTTCTTACCCTTCATTCGTTTATTGCTATTATATTTGTAGATTTTTTATGCTAATATGCATCACTTCAATATACGACAACGATGCTTAGCGGAAAATATCATGTGGCGAAGCGACACCAGAGCGTCAAAGAAGAAACTAACTAACCTTCTTATTATTGTCAAATCTGTTATTGTTCATGCCTTCGCACTGCTTTACACGTTTTCGCTCGCCCTGATCAGGACTGCTGGGGCTGGGTTTTTTTTGGGCGGATGCCATTCCTGATGCCAACCAAAGAAATTATTTTATTTTCTGCCTCTTATCTGGCACGGGTTTAGCAGTTAGCGACACTTGTGTGTTTAACAACCTTGCTGAAGGGCCTGTAGCGCATGGTTTCATAGTTGCCGGCGCGGGGACTTGAACCCTGGTCCTCTGGACTCGAGATCCGACATCTTAACCTCTACACCAGAGCGTCACAGAGAGCAAATAATAATTAACCCCCTTTGAACCAACCTCCGTGACGATCCGATGCTGATGCGGATCTGTGATGCAGAAGAATAATTTTCGCAGACAAATTTTAATAACTTTGCTTTATGTCGACTCCTGTGTTGTGATTGGCTGCAGGCTGTCGTCGATGTCGGACGTATGGGGAACGCCTAACACGAATGTAGACGTAAGCGGCGCCGTGGATCCAGCCGCTGGCCCTGCGCCTAACCTAGGTCCGCTTACTTCTGTACCCTGCTGCAGGGCTCGCATCAACGGGGGGGTGGGGAAGTTGAATCTCTCCACGTCAGTTTTCAACCCCCCGCCTACAAAAAGCATCCTGTTGGGTTCATGTTTAGAGGCTCTTCAATTCCTCCAGGCCTTTTTGCATTTTTAACTCCCCTACTAAGTTTCTCGCCCCTATGTTTTTGAAATAAATGCATTTAATTTTATTAGACTGTAAGATTTTAAAGCAATACCATAATTCCATACTTACCCCCCCATCGACAGATTCTCATGGCCTTTTTTACAACCTCTTTTTAGGAAATCAAAGCCCCAATCTCACATTATTGATCCCCTCGGATCTAAAAACAGTGCC
>JAQIWG010001557.1:0-23924 GCA_034695025.1 Chamaedrilus cognettii | reverse complement strand
TAATTCAAATCAACTTCCATTTTAGTAAAAAGATCCTTCTTTTTGCAGAATTGCGCAGCTAATGCATGCGCATTCTAGGCGTTAGATTTCTGTGGTTAATACCGTGCACTCACTTTGTAGTGAGTAAAATGTATAATCGGTGACGTTTGCTGCTGTGTGGTGAATTTGCTGTTCCATTACTTGTCCTAGATATTTTGGATTGTAAAGCGCGCTATGTTAGTCCCTGGACTTGCAATGGCGCGGTAGTAAATCGGCTTGGATATAGCTACTTATCATTACAGGTATCAAATACGTAATTATTCATACCAGTCATGTTATTTGAACTAGACTATAGCGTGGATTCTACAGACATGCCTTTAAACCTCGACCCCAGCATGTCGGGGAACAAAGAATAGACTTGCAGCCCAGAGCTCCCCGGTCTATGATACTACACACGGTCCTTAAAATTCAACCCCCCCCTGCTTTAAACCTACCTCGAACTCTACCTTGGCTTACAAGAGAATTATACAGTAGCCAATAGCAGTCATTTAAAACAACCTTCTATTGGGTCCATTTGAATTAATATACCACGTCACTAAATTAACATTAGGTCAAAGATATCTTGCTAAATAAATTTACGTGACAGTCTAATTTCATCCGAAGTGAATTTGTGGCATTTAAAATGTAAACTAAATAGAAAGTTTTTCCAACATTTGGCAGCTATTGGCTACCATTAAATTCACTTTCTCAGTCAAGGCAGAAGTCGAGCTACATTTCAAGGTAGGTCCTGAAATCAAGCCTAGGTCAGAACCAGGTCAGATCCACAGATATATTTATAACAGGCAGCACAATTAATGAACCACCACAAAATACCAATTAATTATGATAAAACTCCGAACCAAACGAGAGCGGTTCTCTAGAATGCCCTAGAATGTCTAGAATGTCCTTATCTAGAATGCCGCTATCTCTTATGTCTGAGTTCTACTCTGACCACAGTGGTTATATTAATCACTCAGTATATTAATAACGATGATTAATTTAGCAAAATTAACACAGAACTTATTAAACTGCTCCAACCTGTTCTGTGGGGATATAGTCCGGCTGCTTGATGAATTCTATTCGATCCAAAAAGCTGAAAATCGACAAATAACTTTGATAAAAACTGTTCAAACAATTTATACATTATGCCTCGTTAGAATTGGCGAAACGATCGAACAGTATTATTTACTAAGGAATTTTGTAAGCAAGAAATTTTGACTGAATTGGTGACATCGAGACATTCTAATGATCATAAATTGGCAAAGTCAGTGAACTGATACTATTTAATTGTCACAATTTGGCTCAGTTGCTAAATCGATAATTATTTAACGCTGACTATCTGGCGCAGTTATTGAACACAAGCAATTTAATACTACTCAGATTTGATGTAATCGAAAAAAAATCAATTGCTTTACTTTCTAGCTACTTGGTGTAGATAGAAAAAAAAGACAATGCATTTGGCACAGTTGCAGAATATGACAATTATTGACTGCTCACTATTTGGCGCAGTATTAAATAAAGACAATTATTGACTGCTCACTATTTGGCGCAGTATTAAATAAAGACAATTATTGAACGCTCACTATTTGGCGCAGTCGATGAGCTGATATTCGTTGGACCGTTGAAAGCAGGTTTGCACGCCCTCGTCCTTCCACAGCTCTTGAACGTAATCGTAAAACGTCTGAACAATTACACAACAATCTGATCCAAATTTTCAAGAGGAGGGGGTTTCAGAGTATAAGCACCGTGCGTAGTAAGTTAGTTACAAAGTCTATTACAGTCCGGTTCTGTGTAAGAGGGCCGCCACAGAACCACTCCCCCCTCTTTAGTTGCCTTCTACGACTCGCCCGGCGAGCTCTGGAGCTGCAAGCCTATTTTTGTTCCCCGGCTTATATATTTTTCTTTACCCATATAGGGTAAAAAAAAAAAAAATCATCTTTTTCAAGGACGCAGAATGTCAATATTTAGATCATGAGCTGATAACTACAGGCAGAGTAGAAATAATAAATAGAAACAACCAGTTTGGAGCCCTAAACGAACAACAAGTCGTAAGTGGGTAAGAACAAAGTGGTCGCATTGCATTTGAAAATTCGTTAAGATCTCTTCATGCACAGAATTCATTTTTCTCTCCCTCAATACTACAACTCATTACACAAATCGACATAAAATTCTCATGCAATTTAACATTCACGTTTAGAATATGAATGCACTAACTGATATTGCACGGCGAGATACAAATGATGCCTACTAGCATAAGTTCAACAGCAAATGTGATGAACTGTATGAGCTGTACATTATGACATATTATCGTTGCTACCTCAGTTAGGTTTTATGCGGCAGTCTGTCCATTCGGTTCTTTGTGATATTTTTTGTTTATTGACCTGGACGGAGAACGAAAAGTTCAAATATATACATGGCACTAATAGTATGCCCTTCACACAAAACCCATAGTTTCTACGACTTTTTGCTGACATACTTAGCCTAATAAGAGTATTTTGATTTCGTTAATTTCTTTTAGGCTAGAATATTGAATTGTGCTGAGGTTAGCGCTGTAGTAACATTTGTCCACTGATTGTTTTTATTTTATATTTTATATACCATTGATGTTTTTTGGTTGCTGTAGAATGTCAAAATAAGAGTCAAACGTCTTCTATGGACCATTTTGTCGATATCTAAAATCATGCCCAGTGACTGGATAATAAATTCGAGAGATCTCGAGAAACAAAGTAACACTTGTCTTCGGTTCAGTTACCCAGCTGGCAAATTGAGAGCTCTCAATGGTTTTATCTACATCACCTATGTGATGAGAGCAATTCATTAAGCCAGACACCACCAACCTTTTTGCATTCTGCTCTAAATTGCGAACTAAAGTTCTCAAGATTCATTTTTCTCAGAGCAGCATTTTATGCACAGGATTTTGACCTCACGTTGAAACAAAAAGCAATTCTTTTGATGAGTGCTAATAGAAAACACTGTGCCTGGTATAGTGTTCCTAAACCACTTACTATAGCTAATATCTTGGATTGTAGGACTTGTCCTATATACCAATGACCAGAGCCACGGAGAAGCGAGTACTGAAACTTGCGATATTATAAGCTGTATCAAAATCTGATTGGATTGTATCGCCTTCTGTTCCTAATCGCCGACTACTCGCTGACCCATATCTAATCGCTGTTGAAATTGTTCGCCATTTTGTACCATTTTTGCGCGCTATTTGCAATGCTACAACAACGGAAATTAAGAAAGATATTGCTGCAAATTAGGCGTTAACTAAACACTACGCACTCCAGTGCTGCACAGTGAACTGTTGCACCACTACGCACTCCAGTGCTGCACGGTGAACTGTTGCACCACTACGCACTCCAGTGCTGTACGGTGAACTGTTGCACCACTAGGCATTCCAGTGCTGCACGGTGAACTGTTGCACCACTACGCACTCCAGTGCTGCACGGTGAACTGTTGCACCACTACGCACTCCAGTGCTGCACAGTGAACTGTTGCACCACTACGCACTCCAGTGCTGCACAGTGAACTGTTGCACCACTACCGGTGGAGGCTTTGGCCCGTTTAGATTTTTACGGCGCGCGCCAATATGCGAGCGCCGTATTGTTTCGGCCCGGTATCTTTATTTTATATTTTGTTTTATTTTTTTTACGTATGCTTGGCGCATTCCCGGAGACTCGCCTCCTGATCTATAAGTCTAGAGTAAGGGTCAAACATTTTTCCCGTTAACGAAAATGCTTCCAGCAAAAAAATTTAATTGTAAACATTGTGGGGGTCTCCAGGGTGGCACCGCGCGCACTTTTACATGAATCGCGATAACTTTTTTACTATAAGTCCGATTTGAACGCTTTTTGCACCAGATTGTTCCACTTACTACTTACTAAAAAACGCCCTATACATGTTTTAACAAAATATTAATATATAAGGTGGGCGAACGGTTTTTATAAAAGTTGGGGGGGCGCCAAAACCTTTGCGCCACAATAACTCACCACCACAGAACGGATTTTGACAATTTTTTCAGGAAACATGCGGAGTAAGCCCGGATAGTACAGCTTTGCTTGAATTAAAAAAAATATGAACCGTGCCCCCGGGAGCCCCCCCAGATAAAAAAAAAATTTAATTCTCGTAATCGTGGATAACAATCTGGAGCGCTACAATAATGAAACCAGGGGCGAAATATATATGCCATTGGGGAAAGCATTTCTGGCTTAATAATTCATTTCGAAATGTTAAGGGGGCCTTTGGGGGCCATATCATGCACTTTTACAAGAATCAAGATAACTTTTTTATTATCTGTCTGATTTCCAAAATTTTCCACTATTCTGTGGCACTTGGTCGGGGCTAAAAATCGCCCCATATATATTTTAACAAAATATGAATACATGAGATGGGCGATCGGCTTTTATAAAGTAGGGAGGCCAAATCCCTTGTGCCACAATAACTCAGCCGCCACTGAACGGATTTTGAAATTTTTTTAGGGAACATGCGCACTAAGCCCTGATTATATAGTTTCACTTGGATTTGTATGAAACTAAGTGTGCCCCCAGGAGCCCCCAGATTTTTTATTTTTTCTTTTTTCTTTATCACAGAAAATGTGTTTTGTGTTCATGTTATAGATGTTCGCCTAATTCTTCCAAAATGGGTAAATCCTGCAGTAAATTTCAAAACTCGTGTTTATCTACTCGTGGCGGCCTGCGCGCACACCGTTTATGCATGGGCACTGTGCTTCCGTCTAGTTTATTAACGATGAGAGACGCAAGCGATGGGGTACAAAACTTTCCAATGAAAGAAGCAGACAGGTTGATGACGTCATAGGGTCAATCTTGTTTCAGATTGGCATAGCAATTAAATACTGGATGGATCTTCTCTTCAATATGTCACTGCTGTCACAGTAATGGTAATTACTAAAGGTATAGAGAAAGCGTATAGAAGTGCTTATAAGGAAGCAGGTAAAAAATATTGCGCGAAAAAATGGATACAAGGATAGGTTCAACTTATATTTTTAAAATTATCAAAATTATTTAAATTTAAAATTTTATTTTAGTGTGTGCAGAACACAAGGGCTATATACGGTCCGGTTCTGCGCAAGAGAGCCGGCACAGAACCGCTCCCCCTTTTAGTCGCCTCTTACGACTCTCCCGGGGAGCTCTGGGCTGCAAGCCAATTCTTTGTTCCCCGACTTGCATGGGTCATAACATCTTGTTGCTGATGTGCGTTCGCTCTAGATACATGCTTAACACTTAATCTTTCTCATTCATACATTGCTGTTTGAATCACCCGAGCAATCCTTCCCTTTCTCACCATGTATACGTTCACATGGTGAAAAAGGAAAGACTCAGGTGGTTCGGACATTTGAAACGTATGAATCGATTGGACATCGCTATGTAGATACTGTTATTTAGCGCTCACAAATCGTAATATATGCAAATTTTGGAGCATTACCTACATTCGCAGGCTCATTTGAATGTTAATTTAAATACACTATCCATCAAATACAATCACAAATTAACTATTCTAAGCCTAAATCTAAAGCTATCCCATACCCTGCTTAACTCTAACAAAATCCTAACCAAAACCAAAGTAAAGTTGAATCTAACCTCAAAAAATGTGTTCAAATTAGGGTGCCGGTGCGATGAGCATCCGAAAATTAGCATATATTACGATCTTTGAGCCGATTCTGATACTGTTAATGTTGAGCGAAAAGTTGAGAAGGGGAGGGGAAGGAAATATGAAGGGAGGCAGCTGAAAGCAATATTAAACAGCGAGGCATGAATAGAGAGATGGGAAATAATCGGAAGTTATGGGGGAGTCTCGTCGTGGGAAACGTCCAACTTGCGCTAGCACGGAAAAGTGGATGTAAAACGCAAACAATGCTGATAATGATGTTAAAAGAAAAAACTTATAACTTACGGTTGAGTAGTTGGAGTCAACTTCTGTGTTGCCTTTCTGTATGTAGTCGAGCTTCTCTTGTAGGCTGGGATCAGCCAATGAGACAGGTGGGCTTATAATCTTCATAGCACCAGTGATCGACTGCGCGGATAACCACAGAAAACTTCTGACATGGTACCATCAATATCATATCAATTCTAAAATAATTATTATTGTGTTAACCCCTATGAGGATATTTGAGTTACAATGCACTTTGCGACTTTGGGACTGTAACTTTGCGACTGCGACTTCGCTTAGCAAAGCATCCACTCCAGCGCCCTCCTCGACGCGCAGCGAGCCTCGACGAGTCTGTCTGGCATGTCGCTATTTTGAAGCCTTTTTCATCGTTTTTCTTCACTACAATGCTGCAAAAACAATTAGTAAGGTCTGTTCCTTGCATATGCTAAATGCTTAGAGTTAACAAAAGTTCTCTTTACAAACAGCCAGATCATAGACTGGGGAAATTTTGAAATTCAAATCCGCCCGAAATGAAGAATAAAAGATTTGATTTTTTGGAGCATACCGGTAGCAAGTTTTTCAAACGCCCCAACCACTCCAGTACTTCAAATCCTTAAAAATTGTCAAAAGCCGCCCAATTTTAAAAATTGGCTAAACTGGCGCTACAGCCAGCATATTCACTCGTGTGCTTTTACGATGAAATTGGTGCTCTCGTTTGAGGTTCATGCGCTTTTTGAGCTATTATCGCCTAAAACGACTAGGAAAAATAACAATGTAGTAAGTTTTTCAAAATACCTCCGTCCCTACACCCCTTTCTCGCTCGGAGGTTCATTTCGACAACATATTATCTGTTTTTAGACGATAAAAATGCCCAATATTGACTGGTTTGTAGGCATAACAATCAATTTATTTAGGCGAAAAATGTGCGTTAAATACCGTAAAACGCAATTTTTTACTGGTTTGGACAATGCGCTTTTTTCCAATCTCTTGGGCGCTTTTTAACTAACACCTTTTTGGTGTTTTTTATTTAGGTGATTTTACAAAAAACGTGGCAGCACTAGTTGGGGCATATTGTTATAATATCATTACCTTCCGCCAGCATAAGGCCATCCATTAGACCCTAGTAGCATACACCCATGAAAAGGTTAGCAGACTAATATTGGTATTCACCATTGCGAGTTAATCTCGAGTTGGTTCAATCGGCGGATTGAGTGACGTCACGCTGGGCACAGGAGATCGATAACGGTCACTCTCAACTCGCCGATTGACCAACTCGAGGTTAACTCGCAATGGTGGGTACGGATATAAGAAAATAATGATCAGTATATAACACATATTCTCTTCATGAATTATTTGTAAGCATATTATCGCATTAAGTAATAATAATTGTAACGACATTGTCAATCCTGTTACACTTATAATTTAGTGATAATCAGTGATACCATTGAACCAAAACGGAATATTCCTAGACTATGGGTATCTCGGCAAAAAAACTTCCCTAGAATTGCCTTTTTATATAAAAATATCCCCAGCTCCCATTAAAAAATGCGCCTATTTAAAAAAATCCCCAGATTTCTAGGGATTTCATTTAGAATCAGATCCCTAAATCACTTAAATACGCCTACATCTTGTGATATATCCCAAACAATGCATCACTGGCGATAATTATAATTACAGCGCAATATGATTACGATAAAATCATAATTAATATTTCAATGCTATAATCATAATTATATAGCTCAATAAAATAATCATAATCGCCACATTTGTTTAAGCTGTGTTGTAGTGGCTGGTTAAGTTATTAAGGGCTGGTTTCTCCAGCACGGATTTAATGGTGGTTCAGGATTTAACCCATCTTTTTGCATAGGCTAAATCCTGAACCACCATTAAATCCGTGCTGGAGAAACCAGCCCTAAGAGTTCCTTAACCCCTTTATCAATGAATCAACTTCTATTATACACGTAGGACTAGGATTGCCAAACTACCTTTATTTTAAGGGACGTCCCATATTTGAGACTATCTGTTTACTTTCCCTTTCAGCATAAAGGATGCTAATTGTCCTCTATTTAGGCACGGGCCTAAATTGTAATTTTACGATGCAACAGAATTATAATCTTTTAAAAAATTATGAAGTTCAAATTGATACAATCAAGCTTGTGTTTCTATAGAGTAAATAGGTAATTATTTTAATTTATGTAATATAGGCCTAGGCCTACTAATTTTTCATTGCTTTGTATGTTATTTAAAATCAAATAATCAAATCGCTGATTATCAAGAATAATCGGTCCCAAATCTCTGAATAAAATACAGTTAGGCTAATGTAGTCAATGCAGTGCAAAAATTGAGCCCTGTTGAATTTTTGATGTCCCTTATTTGAACGCTGAAAATCTGATAAAGCCTAGATATCAATCGGACAATGGTACACGTAGGATCCAATAAATCTTTGTTACAAAGATTAATATATTAAGAGCTGGTTTCTCCAACACGAATTTAATGGTGGTTCCGGATTTAGCCTATGCAAAAAAGGTGGGTTAGATTCTGAACCACCATTAAATCCGTGTTGGAGAAACCAGCCCTATCTGTTGTTAGAAAGAGCTCAAAGATCATCCTTTGCTGAAAAAGTATTTAACAAAAAGGCTCCCCAAAACCTCTGCTAAAATGGATCTCATAGTAATATCTGAATAGGGTATGCTATCTAATAAGATAGGGTGTGCGCAGTCCTTAGTATCGTAACTTATAAGAAAACTTAAGGTACCGGTAACTCTGTCCATGGTATCTCGGGAAAGCTACACCTTTAACAAAACAATAAATAAAATAATAAGCTTTGAGTCCGTTTCGGCGCCTAATGGCGTCAGCGGGGACCTAAAATAACGATTTGCTAATATTTCTGGGCAGTTTGCAAAGCTGATGTTTGTTGCATAATGAGATCTGCACAAGATACGCTATACTTTTCCTGTGCAAGCAAAGTAATTGAAAGGAAAGCTTCATTATCAATTCTGTGATCAAATACTGATTATAACTGCCAGCTTAATATTCTAATTACAACATTATACGACTTTTCAAATTGCCTTAATTAAGCAAAAGGGTCGTTATTTCATGCCCACGATGTTCTCAACATTATCTGAAAAGTTGTATCTATCTACGTCGTTATGTTCATCGGCCATAAAGTTTTAACATTTTCCTCATTACTTACTTAGCTTTATCCGTATAATGGATAGAATCCATGAATATGTGAAAAGAAGTAGAAAAAGTAAACTTAGCTGAAGAGGGGAGGGAATTTGTAGTTTAAGGACCACATGTAGTAACAAAGACTATTACAGTCCGGTTCTGTGCAAGAGAACCGCCACAGAATCGCTCCCCCTAGACACCATTTACGACTCGCCCTGGGAGCTCTGGGCTACAAGCCAATTCTTTGTACCCCAGCTTGCAGGGGGTAGTATACAGCTGATGGGTCGCCAACGACAGCAGCAATAGCAATAGCAACAACAACAACAACAACATGTCAGCAAACAATCATCATGTTCCTGCTAAATCAGCGTTAAAATAAAAATTACTCACCAAAACGGCGTCCCGAACATTTTTTCTAATGTCCTTCACCTTTTGCGCCTTTTCGCTGCAACAGCCAATAATCGATCAGGACATATTGTCATTACACAATACACATGGCAGGAAGGCAAAACACGATGATAAAATCATAAAAAACAGACAACTCAACTAACTGATATCGTGCAATCTGTTAATGTCCATGTTTTCACACAGGTTTACACGTTTTCGCCCGCCCTGATCAGGACTGCTGGAATCGGGTTTTTACGGCCGGATGCCCTTCCTGACGCCAACCAAATAAATAATTATCTGGCACGGAGTTAGCAGCTAGCGATACCTGCGTGTTTAACAGCCTTGCTGAAGGGCCTGTAAAGCATAGTTTCATAGTTGCCGGAGCGGGGACTTAAACCCTGGTCCTCTGGATTCGACGCCCAACGCCTTAACCACTACACCACAGCGCCTCGCTGTGTTGATACTAAAAAACAAACAGACTACTGCGTTTCATAAAAAAGCCGACAATGCACCCCAGTATGTTCTCTCACAATGTTCGAGTCCCACAATGATTTCAATCAAATTCCGAGTTCTTCACCAAACTCATGCTTCACATATGTTATTAAGATTTTTGGATTTCAGTGCCACACTGTTAGCTCATACAATACGGTGTAACGGCTTGAAGTCATGATTACAATTTTTTAATCAGTCAACAGGCCTGCTGAACTTCTTACCATCTCCTTTTCTATCTTATGTTAAGCATTGCGAGCATCGCGATAAAGATTTAAAGTCTTTTCTTTGATCTTTATCGCCAGACGGTTTTATCAATTGATGAATCAAAGCAAAAAAAACATCCAGACGCGCAGCCTATCATCAAAAGCTCTCATGCACACCTTCTTTGACAAACATGACGACTTACATGTGCGATTGGATCAACACAATCACCTGATTCAGATTAGGGACGAACGTTCCGGTTAGGGAACGTTCAATTCATTTGCTTAAAGGGCTACAACACCTACGCACCTACGATTCAAGCAAACGATGCTTTTCCATCTCCGTTTGCATGACATATTTTTGGTGCGTTAAAAGTGCAATATACATACATACATACATACAACAAATTTTACCGATAAGATAAACATCTTATATTGCTATGTAACTCTGTTACCTGGTGAATCGAAAAGCATGCGCAACATATTTTCATTTTGTGGGCCATTTCGGGGGCCACTTGAAAGCCCTTTGTGGGCCAGATGTGGCCCGCGGGCCGCCTATTGAATAGCACTGATCTAGTTTCTATAACGTGCAGAATGGGTTACACAGACTGATTCAAACTTGAAGGCCTATATAACTTTGGCACATAAGCAAATAGATTCTCTCTTAATGCACCAAAGTAAAGCCGGCGATGTCAGCTAATAAGTGCCCAAAATATCTTATTTGTAGCTTACCCCAGCAAATCGGGAAACAAAGAATAGACCTGCAGGCCAGAGCTTCCCAAAAGAAGGGGAAGCGGTTCTGGGCGGCCTTTTTACACAGAACCGGACTGCAGTAGTCCTCGTTACTCACGCACGGTAATCACATTTTTTAAAAGAACTCATTTTTAGCTTGCTGAACCTTAAACAATTAGTGCACTTTATGGTGCTATCTTCATAGTACAGGCCTTCCAAGCACACACTTCCCCTCGACCCCTTCCCTGCCTTCACTAGGCTATCTCCGTCGCTACCTGGCAATACCTGCTGAAAAAATAAATAAGACGTTTTTAAATCCCTCCTTACACGCACATTTCTACACTACACTTACTGGCCTTACAAAAAATAACCTGAACTTGTGACAATTTTTAGTGAAAATAAATATTTTTAAATTTTTTTGCTTACTCGGAACGAGGCGCTGTGGGTCTAGTGGTTAAGGCGTCGGACTTCCGAGTCCAGAAGACCTGGGTTCAAGCCCCGCGCCAGCAACTATTAAACCATGTATTACAGGCCCTTCAGCAAGGCCGTTAAACACACAAGTTTCGCTAGCTGCTAACTCCGTGCCAGATAACTATTTAGTTGGTTGGCGTCAGGAAGGGCTTCCGGCCATAAAAACTCAGCTCCAGTAATCCTCATCAGGGCGCAAACGTCTAACCTGTATCAAAACATGGACATTAACATAAATTATGTCAAAAAGGGCGGCTAGATTTTATTTACTTTCTTACTTATCATCATCATCATTTACGTTTTACGTCCACTTTTCCGTGTCAACACAGGTTGGACGTTTCCCACGATGAGACTCCCTCCCCACAACTCCCAATTCTTTGTCATCTCTCTATTCATGCCTCGCTCCTTCATATCGCTCTCTACCACTTCCCTGTTTTCTTCCCCGGTAGGTAAAATATACTTACTCGGAGTCGAAGCCGGCTATGTGTAATATCCGCATCTGCTTTACAATAGTTGACTTTCCGGATTCACCAGGACCTGCGAATACAATTCAAACACCCATTAAGATATTTCTTGTAATGATAACAAAATTTTTAAATGAGGCTGTAATAGTAGGATCCTTGGTTGCATCAGGAAGAGCATCCTGACGTAAAAACTCAGCTTGAGCAATCAGAAGTCATCCGCTTGCTCAATTCCCCGATGACATCACTAGGTGCCGAAACGGACCCTAAGCCAATTACTATTAATACTTCTCTTTTTTTACCGGGTACTCCATTCCCATGCGATAAAACAGGCCTATGTGAAGGATAGGCCTGTGATAAAAACAATTCCGTCTGGAAACCGAGGACTGTGGATCAGGAGTGTCAATAAAAGTGCCGAGGAACCAGACAGCATTAAAACGTTGAAGTGTCAACGTTTACTTTTTCATTATTTTTCTTATTACTAGTATTTTTATTCTCAGTGGTGTTCCCATTAATTTAACAGCCATCACGCCATCAAGTAACGGGAACACGCTTCTGGGAACACGTGTGTTCTAAACACGTTCATATGGCACATTTCCTGTTCAATATAGGAGTACGGGAACATGGCTGGGACTCCGACGTTACACCTATAATGTAACGCTACCTTAAGCGTTAAGACGATTGTTAAGAGTGTAAATACACATAGTGTGCAAAAGTTAGCTTGGAATGTTTCACTGCACAACGTACAGGCCTTCCAAGAAAGTTAGTCAAGTGTTTTATAGGCCGTTACATCACAAACTATTCAAAATAATATCATAATGCAATAACAAATATAATTAACTGACCATTAATTGCAAATTACTGCGAATGCTTTGAAATCGGCAATTGAAATCGCCAGACTGTGATAGTGATCAGGAGCGTTGGCATTATCTAAAAAAATATAATGGATGCCGAATAGCCGGGTGTGTAGGCCCTAATTTAAAATATAAATTGGTAGGTGTTGCATGCATTGCATTTGTAATACAGGCCGACAACTTACCATGCAGCTTGACTATATTGTGAAGTAACTTTGACTGTAGGTTATACAAGTACAACACTTTTTACAGTTATACACAGCGGAACACATCATATTGAACTCATATTAAACTATTTATTGAAGTTGAGAAATTGAAGTTGAGTTGAAGTTAGTTTGTATACACAATTTTCAGTTTCATGTAGCATGGCGGCATGTAATTTATTGCTTCGAGTCACTTCGTGCACCCTTGATTAGGTAAAGGTGCTTAATTTCGTCAGCCTTGTAAATAATCATCCATTAGGGTAGAGTGCAGTAGCGAAATTGAAGTCGAGTTGAAGTTAGTTTGTATACACAATTTTCAGTTTAGTATTGTTGTATGTTTCACTGCTTTGGGAAGGATAAAGTTCTCCATAAACCATACCGATCTATGGCCTATAATGAGATTGATCTTACGTTAGCTTGAATAATCCGGCTCAGCCTGAAAGCCATCGTAATTTCAGCACTGCTAAAAATAGCCTGTGAGCAGAATGCGGGCAAGCCGCTGCGCCGTCATGAAATCCTTTGAACTTGGCTGCCCTTATTAAGTCATTTACAAGCGCTTGCGTGAACCGACCAAATTACGGCCCTTCAATGGATATCAGCATACCAGCTAGACAGTAATTTTACACCACCGACGACCTGGAACGTTATTGTCCCTTCTTCTTGTCCCCAATCCCGAACTTCTCATACAGTAGAATATCGGTACACGCTAGCTAACCAAGTAACCATAAACTAACCTTTACCTCAATCCTAAAAACCCCTACCATAATAAAAAATGAATGACCAAACATCCAGTAGATCAAACGTCTTGCGGATTAAAAGTCCAGTGGATCAAAAGTTTTGTGGAACAAAGTCTTGTGGATCAAAAGTCCGATGGACCAAAGTCCTGTAGACCAAGCCTGATTACCCTTCTCTCCCTACCGCTATTTAAAAATGTCTCTTCTTATTAAAAGCAGACAGGATAGCGAGGTTGTGGGGATTTGTCACACCATGCGCTCATTGCAGGCCCTTTCTAGCAGCACCAAAAGCAATATTCAATCTTTATTTAATGGTCAGCTAAAATTTGGAAGGCGCTCTTGTTACTTGGCACAACCTCCATGGGCTTATCCAAAGTTAACAAAAATCAATAATTTCAAGTTGAAAGCACTTCGAATTTTTAGTCATTAATTAGTTTATTTCAGGCAGAGAAAAACTTAGAGAATGTAGCAGAATGTAACAGGCTGGATTTTTTAGTTTATCGAACGTGTATAGTAACGACGACTATTACAGTTCAAAGAACTGCCCCCCTTCTTTAATTGCCTTTTACGATTCGCCTAGAAAACTCTGAGCAGCTGACCTATTCTCCTTTAACCCCAGTCTGCAAGGATGAATAAAAAATTTATGCATCACAAGCGCACATTAGTCCCTAGGTCCCTGGTCCCTGGTCCCTAGCCCCTCTTCAGGTTAATTGGTACCGTACCATATTTAACATAATATTCAGCAATAATTACAGACTTTAATATTAAATGACAGCTTAGAAAACAATTAATAATAGAGGCTACTCATAAATGAGTCTTATCTATTTGCGGTGGGGTGGTTGGAGTTTAATTTTGAGGACCGTGTGTAGTAACGCAGACTATTACGGTCCGGTTCTGTGTAAGAGGGCCACCGCAGAACCGCTTCCCCCTCCTTAGTCGCCTTTTGCGACTCGCCCGGGGAGCTCTGGGCTGCAAGTCTATTCTTTGTTCCCCCACTTGATGGAGTAAGGTCATTTCTATTTGCGGACCGTAGGTTATAACACAGGCTACATACGACATGTATATACCCATGCACACAGGACATTGCATATATTGTTCAGCTGTACGCGTGAGCCTAGTTCTTCTACAGACGATCGCACCAAGCCGTTACTTCGCCACTTGAAAACTATTTCTAGCGCTCCAATATTTATTCAGCAGTCGCTGCAAGAGGCAAGTCAAACCTAGGCTGCACACCATACAGGGAGGTCCACAACAAAACTGAATCCCACACTGTCTCCCATCATAATATTTTTACATTTCGACTTCTACAACGCTGTTCAAACATTATCACTGTTTGTGTCACTTTGTGATCCATGTATAGTAGCCATGGCATCATAATATTGCAGGTGCAAGCTCCAAGTTGGCTCTTAATTGCTACACGTTTTATTTTTTGCAACCCAAACCCCCCAACCCCTCCCCCTTCCCCCACCCGCGATTGCTCTAGATGCGTAGTTGCATTTTTGCATTTTTTCAAAGGCACAAAAGTGCGTAGTTGTCAGATTTCGTAAATATAACCCATAGTATGCAAAAAAACCAGAAAACGTATGAGATAACTTTTTTTGACAACTCTATGTATATGTATCACTGAATAATGCACGCTAGCGACATGGTCACTGACAACCATCGCTGATGCCGCGGTACGATTTCATTTTAATGGGGCATAAAACAATTCTACCTGAGTCGCCTGAAAAATTCATCCGATGAAGAGGACATAATGTTATTCAAGGGGAGCAACGTCTTCCTCCAAATTTTATGCCTGGAGCATTTGCCCACCCGTGCCCAATGGGCGCGCAGTCGCTAAAATTAAGGAAAATTGAGGTGAAGTGTGTAGCTAGACCTCTCGAAGGCCTTTGACAATGGTGCCCATTTAGTTCACAGCAAATGCACTCATCGCGACATCAATGTCAATTCATTTATAGCTCTACTTGAATAGTACAGATTGATTCCTTCAGACAGATAGAGATATAACTCTAGAATGATAGAAAACTTGAAAATAAATCCACCCATAATATATATCCTGTTATTAGGATGCTAGGTGAAACGCCTTGACAGCGTGATTTTGCATATTTTTTGAAAATACCGAGATCCTGCTTTTGTAATAATTTAAGACAATGTTTTATTTTCTATAAGCAGCGAAGGTATTCTCCATCAGTCACTGCATACAATATTCTCCATCTTTCACTGCATACGGTAGGTCCCTAGCATCCAACCTTTCAAACCTGGCTATCCCTGGCCACTTTGTTCATGAATTTCCTCTCGGAGAGACAGATAGGGGTTTATGGATCCTGTGTATACAAAGACTAATATAGACCGTTTATACAGAATTATATACAGACCGGTTCCGTGCCTTGGGACCAAGCAAGGAACAACTCCACATTCTTTAGTCGTTTCTTGGGACTCATCAGGGACCTCTGGACTGCAGACCAATCTTTCTTACTACAGTTTACAAGGTATGATTTATTCTTATAAGCATTTCGTCTATCATTCATTCACTTCTTTTTCTTCTCTGCATCTCCGGCGCTCCATTCTGTCTTAATTCTTGTTTCTTCAGTCATTCTCTTGTTATTATATGCTCAGTCCTGTTCTTCTTTCGTTAGACAATCATCTTCACAAGCATTAAATTTTTCATTCACTTAAATTGTCAAAAGCTAAAAAGCTTGTTCTTTTCTAAATATGTCCAGTATGTATCCTATTATGCGTAAATCAGTAGAACATTTCTCGACCCGCTGTCATAAACGCATTTCCTCCACCCCCCCTCCCAAATAAAAATGCAGTATCAATATGTGTAAACACACCAAAGTGCATGGAATGACAGAAGTGATCATTCGCAGTGTAAGTAGCCTACTACCACCAAAAACTGTATGCCTAGGGGTTTAGAGTTAACGACATAACTGAGTGGCATATTTGTTAACATTACATATAAAAAAGGCAAGTGCCCAAAAAATTATATCATATTACACCTACTCGTGTTGATGAGCAATAGTGAGCAAAATTGACAATTTTGTACTTTATAATAATACCGCACTGAATTGTTAGCTTTTATCATGCTTTTACATAAAAACTATAATTCTAAGATAAAAACCTTTTTTTCCATTTTTTTTAAGATCGTACAGTATCAAAATAATTTATTTTAATTACATATAGCCTAAATGATAGCCTACGATTCAAGCAAATGATGGTTTCTCCATCTCCATTTGCATGACATATTTTTGGTGCGTTACAAGTGCATTATACATACATACATACATACAAATGAGGTTGTCATTTACATCAATAACAGAATTTGCATATTGGTAAATTCCAACGACCATGAAATAGGCACAGTAGCACACAGGTTTGCACCAGTTGGAACAGTTTAAACGAAGGAATCAGAAATGCACTCACTGGCTCACTATACCCAGCCCTAAAATCCAGAACTTACTCATAGTTAAAAAGCAATAAAATTGCAGGCAAACGTCATACGCAGGGATCATGGCTGCATCTGTTTAGAAATTGCACCAGTGCGTTACACAACGTCCACACTTTCTTTATTTTATGGGAATGTCCCTTATTTGAGATTATTTATCCCGTGTTCCTTATGAAGGGCATATGGAATGCAAACTGCCGGTTCTTAAGGCCCAGATGAAAATTATAATTATTATGCAATGCAACAAAACTGGATCTTTTAGAAAATTATGATATTCAAAATTATACAATCAACATGATCAAGGCTTGTGCTTCATAGACTAACTCTATACATACGATACGGCAACATATAAATTTATATTGTACACGGCACTATTTATAAGTTCACTCATTTTTCCTGGCAATATACGCTATTAATCACAAATAACCTACGATGACGCAGACTAATCGCTCACATCTGTACAAAAATGATATTCAAGTTACGGTATCGGCAACGTACTTTATATGATGCACAAATTGAGCCCTACTGACTGTCTGGTGGCCCTTGTTCCAATGCTGAAAAAATGCAACCCTGTTCCCCAATCAACATGCATGCACATTATGCAACAGACTTTTAAAGAATATCCATGTAGTGATCAGAAATACTAGCCAACGATGACACTACTTATGTTGGTATTCACCATTGCGAGTCAACCTCGAGTTGGTCAATCGGCGAGTTGAGAGCGACCGTTGTCAATCTCCTGTGCCTAGCGTGACGTCACTCAATCCGCCGATTGAATCAACTCGAGGTTAACTCGCAATGGTAAATACCAATATTAGAGTCTTTATCCACATAAGCTGTTCAAATAGACCTTTTCAACATAGATTTTTCTATTTGGTGTAGCTTACCACTCAAAGAAATGATGTCGGTTTGTTGCTTGGTGGGATCTATTCCTCGTTCTGTCGATCTATTCTACATGGAGCCATGAACTGGCTTAGTGTATATTATACACATAGTACCATAGTATAGACTATATAGGCCGAACTGTTCACAAGTATATACAGTCTAAGCCTAGGACAAATAGTATAAATTATATCTAAGTCTGATGTCCACCAACAATGCAACAACAGTACTAACAGCAGCCTTGACTGTCAAACTGTGATTAAATATTCTTTATATCACTTGGCACTATAATAGCGCACTCATACTGAATAGTTAGCTAGGATTTATTTACATCGTTGAATGATCGATCATCAGCAGGCAAGAAATGGAAGGCTATATTGCTGGACGCTTTCTTGAAAATTCTTTCCTTTAACTCAATTGACACAGCCCGTTGACAAACAGCAACCAATCATAAATTGCGGTACAGATATAACATGCTCCATTATCATGGACACTGTATAGCCATTGACGCAAAGTTGTACTTATTTGTATAGTTTAAATTGTTCTCTTTGCGAAAGCCACTTTGCGGCTTTCGCAGAGCCACAAAGAGGCTTTCACAAAGCCGCAAAGCCAAAAAGCGGCTTTCGCAAAGCCGCTTTGTGGCTTTCACAAAGCTGCTAAATGCATTTTAACAAAAATATCCAACTAGGGGTTAAAGAAGATTGCCTAATTTGTAGAATATGATGCGAGGAAACCGAATCTGAAATCATATTTACAAAATTCACCACCGTTACATTGTAAATGAATTTAGAAATTGCTTTTTTTTAAACAAGTTAGAATTGTTTGATTTTTGAAAGAAGCCTAATCTGTAGAATCTGATGCCAAGAATTTGAATCTGAAATCATATTTACAAAACACACCACCCGTTACTTTGCAAATAAATTTAGAAATAAAACAGAATCAAATTTGTAGCATACTAACCTTACCGATTTCAAAATTCTGATAGCAGATTCAGATTGCCCCTACCCGATATAATTTAATCTACACTAAGACCTATTTCCTGCACCTGTCACTGGTCTTTTTTAAGGACGTTGTCCGAGCTATAGTCCAGGGGCCTCATTTACATACATTTCTTAAGATTTTCTTAAATTTTATCATAAATCAAATTTAAAACAAATAACATCCAATCGCCGACCGCCGTGACGTCACCATTCACTTCGCGCGCGACCGTGCGGAGTTTGCAATAAAAACGATAAGATTTTCATAAAATTCTCTTAAGACACTCTTATGACTAAGATTGTCATAAGATCGCTTCCTGAATGAGGCCCCTGGTTTAAAAATGTGAAAATATTATAGGCTGTCAAACAGTTGACTACTATGTCCAGGTAATACAATATTGCAGGAGTGTTAAAGGCTATTTAGCGATCTCCAAGAAACGACATAGTAAGCCGGTGTCGGCTTTCATGTTAATCCATCCATAAATGACTATTAATAATTATTAATAAAGGACTATCAAAATTAATAGCCTAACTGGAAAATACAATATGGACCAAAGGACAACTAGTTCGTTCTAAGGAAGTCTGCCCGGCCTGTGATCAAAAATCTGGGCCTCAGTAAATTATTCCGATACAAAGCTCACCAACTGGAATACATCGGTGCTGTTTATACCCAGCGGCACACATTAACGCAAGATGCAGCTCGGTACTGCAAACTTACTGGGTCATATTTCACTGATTGGGAAGTACATTTTATCTTGCATGGGATTGCGAGCCTGGGCTGTGCGAACTGATATACATATAGACAGAAGCCTATTTATAGAAAGACCGATTTATAGTTAGTGTATTTATAGAAAGAGCACTATAACTTTACACACTATAATCTACATCTCAAACGGTCTGTCAAGCCAAATGGTGTCAGAGTAGGCCTCCTTTCCACGATGCATATTTTGCATGCATTTGGCATGCAGCCATGTCAAGAAAATTACAGTGTAAAATGTACTTAACTGGGTTTCATGCAAGCCGTGCATGAAACCCAATTAAGGAAATCGTTGCCATGACAACTGTCGTCCTTAACACAGTTGCCTGCAAAATTGCATGCAAAACTGCATGCAAAATTGCGTGCAAAATATGCACGGTTGAAAGAGACGCTTAATTGTAACAGGATGATGAGGTCAATGTTACAATGCTGCCGATGCTGTGATCGAAACGATACCAGATCATTCGCTGGAGGCGTGATGAATACGCCTACCAGTTAAAAACCACTTCAAATTAAAAGACCCCTAAACTTTGCTACCATGTTTATGGAACACGGAGGGAAGCAGTGGAGAATGATATGAAGGAACGAGGCATGAGTGGCACAGAAATGGCAAAGAATCGGGAGTTGTGGGGGAGTGCCATCGTGGAAAACGCCCAATCTGTGCCAGCACGAAAAAGTTGGCGTAAAAAGTAAATGGTGATGATGATAAACAATTTATAGAACTTTGCACATGACATCAGCGGCAATTCTCCCTTGATGATGACACAAGGTTAACCCCCCCCCCCCCCCCACCAGCATGTTCAATGTTAAATCAAGTTTTGTCAATGCTAAGGTACATGAAATTGAGGAAATTCAAGCCAACCATCCCCCAGCCCCCACCAGCACGCCGCGCTAAGTTTTGGCCAATGGTAGATTTTGTAGGTGTACTCTGCCGCGGGAAAAAAGTATCCCTTAACACTCCCCTACCCCCACTCAATCCAGAAAATCAAGATTATCCCTTCCACCAATAAAAAGTCCTAGAATCGCCCACGCACGGCGTCTAATTTTGAGTGCACCGCGACTGCAAGTTTTGAGGGACAGAACTGAAAATTTTGAAATAGCTTAAGATTTGTTGTTTCATACATTCCTCGCAGTAACAATAATAATAGTAGCGGGTTTAGAGTCCGTTTTGGCTTCTGATGACGTCATCGGGGACCTTTACTGATCCGATGCTTTCATAACTAAGATGGCATCACGTTTCTCACCAATATTCCAGCCGCAGCCGGATGTAATAGTGTTGCAAAAATTGCAAGATTAGGCTACAACTGTCAAAGGCCACATCCTCGCCGATTTGATTAGGTCTACCTGATAACACGGTGGAGCTCACAAGCAAGTGGGCTGATTTAGTGGACTGATCTACATGCAGTTGACTTTAAGTGCTAAACAGAAAACTTCTGTCATGACCCAACGAACTAAGATAATGCAAATTTAGACAACACGCAAAATGACAAAGCGAGTCACAAAAACAAGATACTAACATGCAATAAATTATACTGAAACACTGTAAAACATGAAATTTCCGCGTGCATGTAATGCATGACGTGTGAAGGTAAAACTCGTGAACCTTACATGGCAAAAATAACGCTGCGGAAGCTATATTTAATGCGGTGTCGTCAAAAACGTAAAAAAAAATGCAGCAAAATATCTCCGAGGCAAAACCTTTTAAAATAAAATGCCTAAAAATATCATGCGTTGCAGCAATTGGTCTGTGGACATCACTCACCAAGCAGCAGCAGTCTGTGTAGCGCTCTGTACCGCTGCTTGTCCTTCTTCAGCTCCTTGTTGATCTTCTCGCTGTTCAGTTCCGCCTGGGACTTGGGTCTCCGCGCACAGCTGAACATAGTGGCGCTCTACCCTCCACAGTCAATGTAAACTAGGGGGCGGTAGTCTACTCTCCGCAGTCGCGCCGCAGACAAGATACCCCAGGGGCGGCCAACCCCCAGCGGCCGGTGTTGAGATCCTAAATCCGAGAAAGAATCCCGCAATTTATGCGGAAACTCTTCAAACTGATGAGACTGAGAGATTCTTTGAATCCTTTGGGGACTCTTGAAAATTCCGTGGTCTATTACAAATTTGTTCAACTTCAAAACTCAACTTCGTCGAAATGCGACTCATGAGAGTGTCAGAAATGACAGGACGGTCAGTTTCAGCAGTGGCGAGATAATCCTGGAATTTCCAGAAGTTTCATGAAGTTGATGGGAATGGCATACTCTCTGAATTCACAAGAGACTTCTTAAATTGATAGTCCTTGCCGTCCTCGAAGTGGTAAGATATGCTCAAAAGTGTCAAAAAACCTTAATTGCTGAGTAACTCCTGGTAGGAGCAGAGATTTCCTGATAATACTTACTATTCTTCAGTAGCTATCACATATCCTTTTCACTTATACAATGAAGATATGGTTCTCCCCACAAATTTCTGTACTATAGGCCTAGCTCTTTTATTTTGTTGAGAATTCTTGCAAATTCACATCTGCAGGACAAATCGTCATTCATCATCGTTTACGTTTCGTTCATTTTTTTATGCTGAATCTTACAGAGTAGAAGTGATAGAACAGATCTTATAGACAATTTTAAAGATAGAACTGTGTGCAAACATATCCAAAGTTGCGCCACGGCCCAAAGTTGAAGCAAAAACCAGTGAATGAATAAAAGCAACTGATTAATCAAAAATACATAATTATAATTGTTTGTTCGTAATTTATAAGGCAATCAACAAATTTTCATTAATTTGCTGCAAGGGGGGTTAGGCATGGGCATATTGCCTTTACGGAGATGTATTCTCTTTGTGCTTAGCCAGGTAACTTGACATTCTGCAGTCATTTATTTCTTGTATGTATATGTGTACTGAAGGTACAAATGTGAATAACAAATAATAATAAAATCATGTCCAGACTATAAGGGTTGCAGAAGGCGCACGAAAAAGAGCAACTGGATTTTCTAAAGCTGTGAGAAAAAAGTGATGAAAAGTTGTAATGCATCACGTCATTTTATTCATAAAAACTGCTTCAACATCTTATAGTACTGTCAACTTTCTTGATTTAACTGATCTCAGTTTTTTACCCGAAACAAATTGAACAACGCGATCGCACTTTTCTGCATCGCCTGGTCATGTCTATTGGCCCATTCAAACCTTGTTATATCTACGCTTTAATTCACCTTTCTATTGGTCATAAATCTCATAAGATGATAACCCATCATAAAAGAAATGAATCATATTTCATGCTATTAAGGGAGCAATTATGACTTTCATTAAATTCTAAGATTTACCCCCAAACACAAGCAGGGTTATTCCTAGAATTCTTGCTAAGCTATGATCTAATCGGTATGCTTAAAACCAGCAGCAACTCAAGGCGGCTGAGTCATAACCCGCTGAGAAATCAACAATAATTTCACTCACTGTTAGTGCCACTTGAAACTTAACAATATGAAGCGCAAAGTAATACCGTGGAAAAGTTTTGCGAATCGTGTCAAACTCTGAGCGTAGCGAGTGAGTTGGCATCGAAATTACATACTGGTTCCAGAGAATAGACTCAACATCAACCGTTTCTGTCCATCTGACTCCTATCTTCAGAAACTACAACACTGACTGATAACTTGTCACAGAGTATATGTGACAAATTTGTGATAATGTGATGGTTTTAGGTGAAAAAACGTTTACACATTGTCTAGTCATAATTTTTTTGGAATTACCACAAAAATCACCTACGATGTGTTTAGGCATTTATGAAATAAAGAGATGAATACTAATTTCTCTATCTCTATTGCAAAAAGGACTAGGATTATGACAAAACGGTCAAATGTGAGAGTAAAAGATAATTAATATAATATTAATACGATAATTATAAATTATTATTTCATCCACCAAGTGGACCCTATGGCAGGGGCTTTGCAGGGAGAGGGGGGGGGGGTGGTGGTGAGGGAAACACATTGGGAGTGGGTAAGGGGACCACCAAAAATTAAAAAATGTTCAATGTTCAAATTTCCTCTGGAGTCTTGACCAAAGAATGATAGCAATTTTATGACTGATCCGATGAGGTAAGGTGCTTCCACCCCAAAAATATGGAGGGGGATGAGGGCAAAGTATCAAAAGATATATGTGCCTCAAGACTTGGGGTTTGGTATGCAGCTTTGCCCCTGACAGATTTCAAAAGTTGCACATCTATTTCTTAATTTACAGAGTCAGGGAATATTTTAAGTGTGGAGAGCAGAGAACAATCAC
>JAQIWG010001556.1:0-23953 GCA_034695025.1 Chamaedrilus cognettii | reverse complement strand
GTTAATGTAATAAGTTAGCGACTGCTTTAAGAAAGTTAATTGAGCAAAAATATGTGTCAAACACGTTAAGGGGGGATATAGATTTTGTATCCCATGGAAAGTTTTCTGACAGAATTTTAGATTCAGCACAGCCGCTGCAAGATTTGCATTTTTGAGTCATCCTCTCCCCCCCTTTTTTAATTTTAATTTTTCGCCAAGCACCATTTCATCGCTCATTGGCTGTTCAGGGTCGTGTTCGAAGACAACGTGTGAAATGGGTATGGCTAACAGACAAAACTCACTCGAATTTATTTATTTATTTGCTAATTTGTTTATTTACGAATTTGTTAAAAATTTGGATAGTTTTCCTTCAATATATTTTAAGTTGGGTATAATTAATGGCGTGAATTTATTTGTGAACAATATTTTAACATTTCACAATCTATTTTACACATACATTTGAAGCAAAAACACAGCCTAAATTGTGGATAGGCCTACGCTTGGTCCCATGCCAGTTAAGACTAATCTGCTAAAATAGTTTATTATGACAATATTATTAATCGACAAATAACTCGGGGGAGCCCTAAATCGAATCCAAGCAAATAGATTGTGGGATTCGATAGTATTCAAAACTATAGGATTGCCTCCGAAATTACGTACGGTATCTTTGCGTGTTGAAGACAAGTGGCTGAAGCTGATCCCCAAAAGTCTATATCATTCATTGTGGGTCTATAGTAATATATATATATATATATATATATATACACCGTACATAATAGTGTGATAGCATATAGTGTTTGTTGTCTTGTAGAAACTGGCCCATGACAGGAACCATATATCTTTTTTATAATAGTGTAATGCTACCGCACCACGACATCTACAGTTAGATTCACAGATTCAGACTCCAGAGTTCAACCTTTTTGAGCGTCCTGTTATGTTCAAAATCGTCTGCAATCGCCTTTTCTTATGCTCGCGTTCTGACTCGAGCTGTGTGTTGTTTTAACAATTTCAAGCTGTCAAACTTTGAAACTGCGCTTCCTCGCATTGCAAGACTCGATTTAAGTCAGATTTGTACCGGGCCGGATTTCTGCGTTGGACCATCTAGGATGAGTGGCTTCATGGGAACTGTCGGTCGAAGGGGGTTTTGCGCGCCCCTGCTGCAGGGGCTTCGGTCGCAGCAAAGGGACTTGCCGGCCAGGACACAACGCTGCATAAGTAGCGAAGTGGTCGACAAGCCAACTGGAACGGACGGTGGTGAGAAAAAGTCAGGCGAAGAAGGAGACGGGCGTAAAAAGGTAAATATAGTTGAATATTAACTAGAGCCTACTAGACTTTTAGAGTAGGCCTAGTAATGGATTTGCTCTCTCAATATGAATTTGCAAATTGGGCTAACCATGGGCTAGCTTGTTGAATTAATAAAGGTTTACTACCAAATATTGGTTGCAGTGTTTTATTCCAATTTAGTATACTATGGGTTTAACACATTTTATCATGACATTTCCATTTGATTTCAAAGCTAATCAATGTTTATGAAGAAACATCTTTGGTAAGCATGTAAACTAGAAAGGTAAAGCAACTATTGGCTGTCAGCCATTATGTACACAGATTTCGGCTATCGATTTGAATCCGTTTTCTTTAGTATGCATGCATAATCTACTAATGATCTTTTACGTGTTGCTCGCAAGTTATGCGCATAATTATGCTAATGTTAACTGCTTTTTGTGTAGGACTTTGTATGGTCAATTGTGTGAAATGTATCTGTTTAATATTAGATTATGATGTCCTATCTTAGTAATGACTACCCGCGTGGTAGCTTTAAGTTTATGTCAGCTATATAGTGCTCACTTTTCTTTCTGCGTTAGCAATATGTCAAGGTCGAGGAGGTATGTAAAGTAGTATATTGTTCTGTTAGTTTCATGGTTTTTGCCATCATCTATACACACACTCGAGTGTGAAGTATCAATCTCAAAACCTTGATGTTTATATAAAGATATTGTTTATAATTCGGTTAATGTTGTATTCAAGAATGGCCCATGAGAGTGTAATTTGTTTTGTTATCTGAGTTGTACTTCACGTCTATTGCCCCACTAGTTGTCGGTATAGTACCGGATAGAGTTAGTAATGGCAGGTTTCGTCGTGATCCTGATATGACTGATCCATCGTAAAATCATCGTTCAGTGTCCACCTGATGTTGTCATTAGTGATATGTTTATGAACAACAAAGTTAGAATGGTAAAGTTTGCGCATGCTAAGTCATTGGTGTCATTAAGTTGTTTCTAGTGTAGGCTGTATCAGTGAACCTAATATGGTGGTTTAGCCTTGAAGCGACACGTTTGGCTCTCAATGGAATTGATGCGCATTATTTAATGTAAAATGACGATTTCGCTCTTTCTATATGAGATAATTGTGATATGCAAAATTGTTAAATGATTTAAGTCCGCATGACGCAACCGATCGGGTTAATATTTACGCATAGTTTTAAATATAATAATACCTACCGTGTCGCGAGAATGTGATCTTAATTGGTAATTTATTATAATTGTTTGGTCGAAGATAATTATTGTTTTATCATCTTCTAATAAGGGCTTTGTTTACTACTTTGTTAAATGACAACATGATGATTTCTTCAGTTTTTATAAAGCTAACGTAGCTATGTAAACGACCGTAGTAATTTATAATTTTGTTTGATAAAATTATGACGCGTAAGTTATGTGAACTTTAAACTATATACTATATTTTAGTTGAAATTTACGCTTGGTGATACTTGTTCTTGTTAATATATTAAGATGAACACTTAACAACTTAGAGGCTAACTCTCCTAGTTAATTGTGTGCACTATTTGTTTATTGATTTATTTGTGTTGATATTTTATGCCCCCGATGGTAAATAAAAGATCATTATATATAAATGCTTATATCATATAAAATTTATTACAATTTTTGTGCGGAACACAAGATCAAACTATATCCTATATTGTAAATGTAGCAGTACATGCGAGGTCTTGTAGGGCCGCTGTTGTATGACTGCAGGTGCCACGCTGCCCTACCCTGGATGTGTAGCAGTACGCGCGGTGCCATGTAGCATCGCTGTTCTCTTGCTGCAGGCGCCGCGCCGCCCGATCCTGGATGTGGAGAAATACACGCGGTGTCATGTATATTGCATGACCAAGTAGTGCCGCTGCTGTTCTCTTGCTGCAGGTGCCGCGCCGGCCCATCTTGGATGTGGAGAAGGTGCAGGCCGTGTCGGCACAGGAGTACCTGCTCGACCACCGCGTCTTTGACGCGCACATCTTCGAGCAGATGTGCAAGGGGGGCGCCACCGTGCCCCTGTCACGCCTCCAGCGTGCCCTGCGGCGCTGCGGCCTCTGGAAGAATGACCCCCGCCTGGCCGAGTCGATGGGTCGCATGAACGCGCTCGCTCGAGAGGTCTGTTTGTTGGTTGCTAATGGCGTAGCAGCACGCTGGGGTGACCATTTTTGTGCCATGATGTTTTTGATGTGACAAGTGTTTATCGCCATGTTGACTGGAGCTCGCAAGGCCAAGAAACTTTAATTGCAAGCCACTTTTAGTGCAGTCATCCAAATCTAAAGATTATGTCGTTTGTAGTTGCTACATTACGATACCGTACGTATATACTGAGTAGATGTGCAAGTACACGCCTGTGCGTGTAAAATACTTCTAAAATATATCTGAATTTAGCTATCAGCGTGTAATTAAAAAATAAATTCTGTTCAACAAATTTGATTCATTATAAAGAAAATTTCTTCGTTCAGTCTCAAGGGAGATTCAATAGGGATATAGTATTTGAAGGGAGGTTTTAAGAGATTTTAAGAGTGATTGTAGGTTATATTTTAGGAGCGATTTTATTGTTATTATATTTCAAGAGATATTTCTGATGGGATGTCTTCTTTCTATCTGTGCTTTTGCTGGAGTTTTCACGGTCAATAGCTGCATTCTATTCGTTTATGTTATTTTTAATTCTGACGTATTTTTGTTATTCTGCTTCAGGCGCGCAAGAACAACCTGGTGAACGCACAGCTCGACATGGAGGCGTTCAGCGCGTGTATCAGTGAGAACATCGTTCTCATTAAGCGCGCGTTCACGGGAAGCCTCGTCGTGCCCGAATACGAGAAGCTCTGCGCCGACATCGACGAAATGTACGAGCGCTGCAGGGGCAACGCCGGCGGCAAGGTGGTGCATTTCTTCTTTTCATCTTTATGGTTTATTTTATGGTCTTATTATTAACTTCCTATTAATTCTTATTTTTAATTGTTTATAACTAACTTTCTAAGCCTTTTTTATTGTCTAATCTGTTAATGTTATATATTTTCAACTTCAAGTGTTAGTGATTCATCAGGTGGCAACGTACATCCCTCAGCTGTCCAAGTACAGCCCCGACTACTGGGGCGTGTCTCTGTGCACGATAGACGGCCAGCGACACTCCATCGGGGACGTTGAGGTCCCCTTCACAATGCAGTCCAGCGCCAAACCAATCAGCTACGCGCTCGCGCTGAATGAAAGGGGAGAGGACTATGTGCACCAGTAAGTCACTATCTGTTGTTATATATGTGTGTTTACTATTTAGTTATTGCTGTTGATATGTAACTTGATTGCGTTGTTAATTCAATGCTTTTACTGGTCTGTCTTTACGACTTGCTAGGAAAACGACATCATATTGGCATCATATTCACAGGTATTTTTTTGCATAGTTCTGGACTTGGGTTTTTTTCACAAATTGTGTATAATATAATGAGAATAATAATGGGTTGAGAGTCTGTTTTGGTGTCTAGTGACATCATCGGGAAAACCTCTTAGGAATTTAGCAATCGAATTGGCTACTATGGATGTGATCAGAGATCTCTCTATATTTTGTCTAGTCACTAGTTAAGCCACTAGTTATGTAATGCAAAAACAAATCATCTTGCTTATTGCACGGTGCAGCGGACTTCGGCATGCAGGGATGCAGAAAGACAACAATTTGAGCAACTTCAAAAAATGATGCTAGCGTCCCGCTGTGTGTAGATATGTGGGGCACGAGCCGAGCGGTGAGTCATTCAACAAACTCAAGCTGAGTCCCGTCCACAAGCCCCACAACCCCCTCATCAACGCGGGGGCCATTGTGGTCGCGTCCCTCATTTACCAGGGACACTCGCTTGCCGAGCGCTTCGACTACGTCATGAGTCAGTACAAGCGACTCAACGGGGGGGAGTTCCTCGGCTTCAACAACTCCATCTTTCTGTCAGAGAAGGAGACGGCGAATAGAAACTACGCGCTGGGATACTACATGAAGGATTACAAGTATGTGCACGTCGTGCAGTGTACATTCATTGTATGAATTATGTGCGCGGAAAATATAGATGGTTTAAATGAAGAGAAAATACATCGTCTACTCTACATGTAGTCCTGTATTATATAGAACAAAGTTCATTTGAAAAAGATAGTTATATACTGATTTGAATGCTTCTTGGTCGCACGATAATTGCTTAAATTTGTTGACATAATTATTTGCATGTACGAACAATAAAATAGGAAATTTAATATGCTTTAAATGTACCAGTTGTTATGAAATAGAAAATTTCTTTTAATGGAGAAAATTTGTTATGGTTGAGTGAATGTGCACAGCTTTAGCTACTAATAGATAGACTTGTAATATCTGAAGAAATTTGGGTATAGAGAACATGCAATAGAGTGAAAGGGCCAAAAAACGCAAAGGTATGCTCTTGTCGAAAACGGAGGGCCACAATTGTGTTTGGAATAAGAACTGAGCTCTGCCAGTCACAACCCAACGACTATTTATCACTTTTGCCGTAATGTCGAATTAGCTCTCACTGCTGTTTGCACCTCCAGATGCTTTCCAGAAGGTTCCAAGTTGGACGAGACGATGGACCTTTACTTTCAGCTCTGCTCCATCGAGACTAACGCTAACTCTGGCGCTGTCATGGCCGCCACGCTGGCCAATGGCGGCTACTGTCCAATCACGGGCGAGGAGGTGTTCAACGCGACGTCCGTGCGCAACACGCTGTCTCTCATGCACTCGTGCGGCATGTACGACTACTCTGGAGGGTTCGCCTTCAAGGTCATTACTCCTGGTCACGCACTGTTGAAATATAGTGTCAAGCATTGTTTGTCATAGTCATTGAATGCGCTTTCTAAATAGAGCTACTTCGAAGTTTGCCTTGCTGATATCTTTTGTAGCCAAAATCCCTTTGAGGTTTTTTAAAGGAAAGCAAATAATGACTAACCGATAATAAATATATAAATAAATCACATCGATAATTGACAATGATATAATTCTTATGTGTTCAATTGAGGATATCTATTGTGAAGCTTTGATATTGCAATACATTTTTTTGGATTTATCTGGCCACAAACCATGAGTGTGTGTGTGTAAGTTTATTTCTGTTTGTATCCTGTCGTTGTATCTTGAAATGTTGGAATCCGTGTCTCAGCCTATTATATATTTTCACTATCTCTCCTCATGAGGCCTATTAGCCTTTCATTTCCTATCGCATCAATATTATCAATATTTCCCCCGTGTAGGTCGGCCTGCCCGCCAAGTCTGCGGTGTCGGGGGCGATCCTCCTGGTCGTGCCCAACGTGATGGGAATGTGTTTGTGGTCACCCCCCCTCGACAGAATGGGCAACAGCTGTCGCGGGGTCCAGTTCTGTCAGGAGCTCGTCAATACGTTCAACTTCCACCACTACGACAATCTCAAGCACACGATGAAGAAGAAAGACCCGCGACTGAGGCCCTCTGACGTTAAGGTAGCTAGATCATTTGTCACATAGTCTTATTTCTCTCGCTGTAGGAAATGAAAGGCCTAAGTTTGGTGCACAGTTAATTAGTATTTATTATTTCTATTTCCCTTTTTAATAGTTTTTTATATAGATTTTTAATTTTATTTTATTGCCTGGTACTTCATTTCAGGCTATAAAAATTGGCCTTATTATTGTGTGGTGTGTAGGGCCACGTGGTGGTGGACATCCTGTTTGCCGCGTACAACGGTGACATCACGGCACTACGACGCCTCTACCTCACGGGTAACGACCTCTCGGCGGCAGACTATGACAAGCGCACGGCGCTACACCTCGCCGCCTCAGAGGGGCGGCTCGAGTGCGTGCAGTACCTCGTGGAGAAGTGCAGCGTGCCCATGGCGCCACTCGATCGCTGGGGCAACACTCCGCGCGACGACGCGGTCAGGTTTGGACACGCGGCAGTGGAGAAGTATCTAGCGTCGAGGCTAGGGTAGGATGAGCGTCGTCGAGAGATTGGATTTGGTCGATCGCATGGCGCAAACACACTCTAGAAGTTGAGGAGGTCAGGTCAGACCGCCAGAAGCTTAAGGTAATGCAACTACTTAGGCTACGGAAATAAATAAAATTTTATGTAGAATAACAGTTAAAGTTGAGAAGGTCATGATCCCCCGACCCCCCCTGTGGTTACGCCCTTGGTCGATCGGCCTATCGGTTGTTCTCATCACCAATGAGAACAGCATCACTGATTCTCAGTCTTTGGATGGAGTGTTGTTGTTTGATCTTGGATCAGTATCTCAGTAGCCAATCACAGCGTGCGGAATATACGCTGATGACGCAATAAAACTAGGAAACTAAAAGTGGCAACTAGGCATTAGACTGCTATTGCAATTAGCCTTTGAAGATTGAGGGAAATGGCTTGTTGTGTGTTATTGACAATCCAAACTGCTTTAGTAGCATCCATTATATTGATGAAGTTCGCAGACCCATTCGATTCTTAAAGTTTAAGTCAATTGCCGATATTTAGTTGTCGTAAAATAGAATATAACAAGTTTTTAATCTCAATCGATGGAGAGAATGATTTAAACAAATTCAATGTGTTGAATATTGTCATGGCTAGCCAGTGCTAGTTTCAGTATGAAATACACAGAAGAGCTTCATTTTAAAAGCTCAAAATTAGGATTTAATACCGGTCACATTATTTTTATTAGAAGCATTTTAAAAGTTTCAGGTGCAATATAAAGATATTGATGCTGAAATTCAAGGCATCACATTTATTGCAAAATTTATGAAATTATTGTGATTTATTAAATTTATTGAATACAGTAGGCATGATTGATATTGTCATCGTTGAGAATAGAAGATAGAATATTTTGGGTTATTAGTTATTGAGGATGGATGTGATTTGAGTGTTAGTGTATCGTAATATTGTTTTGTTCTGTATCGCTTGTAGTGTGATTACTCTGACAGCTTATTTTGTGCTTTCCTAGACTTGTCCTATCGAAATTCCTTTTATATTTTTGAAGGTCTTGCTTTTGATCAGCAATTAATGCAATGTCCCAGAATTGTGAGCGCTTTTCATATCAAACTTATTTAGCATAAATTGTTTAGTGCATAAAAGTTAAATCAGATCTAGAATGGACAGCTTTTGAGCTGGTAGCGCGTTTCTTCTGCCCATGATAAGCAATGAGTGTACTAGTAAACTACATCATTACTCAGTTTGTGCGCATACGATTTTATTTTTAGTTGAATGACTGGTCGTTAGACAGTTAGACAAAGTGCATTAGAGAAGCAAGAGTTATATTGTTAGATATACTGTTATTTCGAAACGGTTAGATATATTGTTATTTATAAAACGTTAAAGAAGCGCAGCGTGATCGTTTCTTGTGGTATATTGATCATGGTTTGGCCTTTAAAATCAGTCGTTGTCGCGCTGTTAGTCATGTTTATCGTACAATGGTCAGTTTTTTATTGCTTCAGTTTTGCTTTATTATTTTGTAGTGCACAATGTTAGGCCATTTTTCATAATTTTTGACCACTATAGATTTGTCAGTAGTTGTTGTAATCTCAATCTACTAGCCTAATATCGACTTCATGATCTTGAACTTGTTGAAACAAACTACTTCCTATGAACTGTAGGCCTTATTATGTCTCGTGAAGTTGTGCTGCGCAATAATCTGCATTTTAAAATACTCGTTGTGTGACGATGTTGATTTTTTTTTGTCAACTGCTACATGTGAATGGTCATTTGATGTTTATACTCTAATCTCATAAGCACGAGTTTTAATAAGGCTGCTAGGTAAATTTTCAGAGAATTTCTACGTTTCTAAATTTATTACGTATGATTTTTTACGTTTATTATGGGTAAATAGAGAAGGAGAATGTTCTAATAGTTTATTATTTAAAACTGAGACCTCAGTTTGTGCATCACTGCAGGTTTGCGTTTGTTCGCAAAAAATAAACTTTACTTTGTGTCTGTTCATGAAGCTATTGCTTTGTCTTTATTGCTACCGCCAAAGAAATTGAAGTAACTGACCAATTGATTAAAAATGGATATGTTGCAGATGTATGGGAACTTGGGAGCTTTTAGGCTATGCGTTTGTGTACTATTGATGATTTTAGTCCATGTGGTATAGGGTAGAATACTGGATAGCGGTGTATGTGATTTTAAATGTTAGCGTGTTTAATGAATTTATTACAAGTTTTATTTGAAATAAATATACTGGAATAAATTTTCTAAGTCGCGTTGTGGGTAATTTGTATTAACTTTAGCAAAATTTTGCATCTTTCTTTTATACGTACAATATTTCATCATATTGAATAATTTAATAACATAAGTTCTATTGTGTAACTTTAAAAAAAATTATTTTGGTGATTTGTTATGAAATTGATTGTGTTTAAGCTATTTTGGTTTTAGCCCCGAAAGACTGAAAGTGTTAATTTTAATATTGATAGCTTATGATATTGCAACACATGTATGTTCTTCTTTAGAAATTTTATTTTAATGTAGATCCTGCTTTAGAACAAAATTTTAGATTTAGTAAGCTTCTATATTGTTTTGCCTTATAATATAAAAAAGAAACCATTATTCTGTAAGTACTGCTATAATGCACATACATTGACAGTGGTGGAATTAACTGTGGTGTCAATTTTTACAAGGAGTATTGGTAGTTAATAATATTGCAACAAATGTTCTATATAAATTTTATTTGAATGTATATTCTGCTTTAGAAGCAGAATTAGTGATCTAGTGCTTTCAAATTGCTCTGAATAATAAGATTAAAGCGGACCGTTGTTCTGTACTGCAATAATGCACATACATTGGCTGTGGTTTAAGGAACTATTGATTGGATTTTCTAATATGGATGGGAGAGCATCTTTTTATTCGAACCGTTTTGGGGAACAGAATTTGAGTGTGACCCTTCTTAGGGCAAAAATAATCCGAGGGGTTTTTCAAAAATATTCAATCATCATTAGAAAGACTTAAACATACCAGCAGTGATACCAGTATCCAAATTTTTTTCCATTAATAGTGGCGTAGAATATAAATGAGACTATAATCCTGGAGAGAAATAGCTCCCGCCGCCATGATCTCTGCTGAGATAGATGACCTTTTTATAAGACTTGCCCCGTTTCAAAAATCTTGGAACAAAGCTGAGATTCAATTTGTAGTTTGAGGAAGGGGTGATTATGGGAATATGTTGTCTGCAGCTTAAATAAAATAGTTACTTTTGCATGGTTTAATATTATCTGAATAATGTTACCAGCACAAAATAAAAACTCCATATGTTAGTGTAGCACCACTACAATGTAGTCTTTTAGTTTGCATTGAATAATAATTGAAATAAGAATTGTATTGAATTAAAAACTAGTTTTTATTTAAAAATTGTAATTTTATGAAAGCTATGCAGCACTGCAGAAAAATTTTGTGCTTCACTTTCTAAAACATTTTAAAATAAAAATTATAAAACAAACGAAGAATATAAAATAAATACCAAACACAGCATTCTGTGGATGAGAAGTGAAAACCATCAACAATGCTGCACGAAATGTTCAGCATATGCTGAATTATACACGTTGCATTAAACAAAATGAAAACATATTTCTAATATCAACGACAATCGTTTCTAGTGCTATCTAGCTATACTTTGCACAGAAGTCAAAAGGAAATGGTGCTTTGCTAAAGGCAATCACACTATAGTCGGTGCCTGTATCATCGATTTTTTTTCAGTCTTTCAGAGGATTTAGACGTTTTTGAGCTGTCGCCCTTTTTAGCTTGCGCTGATTTTGTTCCATCTGACGGCTTCAGCAAAGCTGCTGCATCATCGTCTGCAAGCAACACAAAATACTTATCAGTCTTATATCCAATTGTTTAAAGTGGGGTTGACTATTGATCTTACATCAACTATTGAACCGCAGGAGTTGAGATCTGGGTCAAGTTGCTATCGTATCATATTTCCTGCAATCTGATTGATCAAAACTGACGTTTGTTCTGTGATCATCAGCCCAACACTCCATAGAACAATTGGATAGCCTATTAGTGAGTTTGCATCCTAGTAAGGGTAATGGTCAGATCAGCAGTGATGCACTGAAGAATCAGCCTTTTTGTATAACTTGCAAATCACTGAAACAAAGAATAGAAGATTTTTAATTAGAGCTTTGAAACGCGTTATATCGTGAATGCTATTTAGTCGTTAGCAGCTTACCATCCATTAGATTGATGGGAGCTTCAATCATACTGTCTCGCTGACTTCTTACGAAGAACCTAGAAAAAGAATTAATTTCTTTAACTAGCAACATTTTGGAAAAAAATCTTCTGCGTGGAAATTGATCAGGACAATCCTAAGGCCATACAAACTCAGATTGTGCAATTTTGACAGACACAATCATTGGAAATATTTTCTTATTACGAATACGCAGGTCAATAAATGTTCATTCAAGTGCACAGAGTGATTCTTGTAATTACACTTACAGTAATTTTATATTCATAGTTGCGTACTTAAAACAGCATAACAACATCATAAGATCGATCTCAAAATATCGTTATGCAACTAACATCGATGGAATTCATTGAATTCATGGAATTTACAAAGAATATAGTAGGACAACCTCGCGAAATACCATTTAGAAGTCCGGTAATAAAAATGAAATTTAGCTAAGCAAAGGTTTTTCTTCATGTTATGTAATACTATGTCAGAATAATAGTAAGATGATTTCTCACAAATATATTGCCATACCGGTAGAGGATAGCAATGCCATAGCAGATGAGAACGAGTCCAGCCAAGACCAGAGATCTCAAAAGGTCGTTCTGCATTGAACATCAATATATTCTTTCTCTCATGCTGACAAATGGTCAACTTAATCATGATCTTGGTTGCAAATCTCACTTTATAAAATATTGCTCTAAAGCCAGAGAAACAAATTACTCACTGAATTCATCAAAAATTGTATGCACGTGCAAATAATTGAATATTCATGTACGCTAATAAATGCTGCCATAATCACCAATGTGTTTGCTGGTGTACCCTATATTCAGATTAAGAGTGGAGTCTATAGTCGTTCCTTAGTTCCCACCTTTACCTTTACCTAACTCAGGAGGCAATTTAACAGCCGCCCATAACTGCCATTCAAAATAACTCTTTGCTTAGTCCATTTGAATTGATATACGACGTCATTAAATTAAGACGACGTCATAGATTTTGAGCAAAATTCTGTTTAAACTTAATTCAAATTTTTACTGATAAATATTATTGCGAATTTTTCGAATGGCAGTGAAGGGCTGCCGTTAAATTCCGTTTCTTAGCAAGAACTTTGCTTAGCCGGGCGTAAAGGCACGTCTATAGAATCCACCCTAAATAGAAACAAGTTGTGTTTCAATAAGGCTAGTGCTTAGCTTTTGCAGTGAAAAAAACGCACAGACATGTAGCGCTGGTAGCATGCAGTACCTTGAGCATAGGGTTCTTGGTGACAGCCTCGTCGGCGACAATCAGCACTATGCCCACGACCGCGCCCAACGTGATCCCGTACCACGGAATCCTATTCTCCGCTGAGAACAACATACAGTCACATCGTGAGAGAAATACACTTTAAACTTGATGAAAAGCAGTGAAAACATACAGCACAACATACAGTACAACATGAAATTTTCCCATGCACACCATTTTGGCCAATTAAGAGAATAAGCAAAACTCACTAAAATTATATGCGAGAAAATAACGCAGCAGAAGCTATATATAATGAGCAGGACTCCAAAACGTGAAAATTAAGTGCAGCCAAATTTCTACGAGGCAAAACCAGAAAAAATTCTGAAGTATTATTAAACTGAAGATCAGCCAGCAGTGCAAACCTTGTCGCTGTCGCTGCCACAACTCAGATGCAGTCTCGAGACCCTTGAGCAGTGAGGGGTCATCAGGCACTGCGACCAGGCCCCTCTGACAACAAACAAAGGGTCATCAGGCACCGCAACCAGGGCCCTCTGACAACAAACAAAGGGTCATCAGGCACCGCAACCAGGCCCCTCTTGACAACCACAAGGTCAAGCATTCCCTCTTGATCATCAAAGCATGAATTTCGCGAACAACAAATTGCTTGTATGTACAAAGAATTTACACAATGATTAAACACAAAGCTCAAATAAACTCAAATGATCATAAGATATAGTATCTGTCTAGAAATAGAGAATATAACTATATTGTATATCGAGAAATAAATAACCGTTCGAACAATTTGCCGAAATCAGACTACATGTATGACAGTTTAAAGAATACTTAATTTGTTGCATACTGTAATGCGGAAATTCGCAATATTCAGTCTCATATGACCAAAAGGCGTCAAAAACAGAAGTTGATCGTTTACCTGATAGGTTTCCACCGCCTCCTTGTAGTGCTCCACCGCACACTCCACCTCACCCCTCCTGAAGTAACCCTATCGATTGAAACAAGCCATAAAACTTATCTAAATAATCAATAAATCTTAATCTTAATAAAATTCAATAGCCTATCGATTATAATAATCAACGTCAACGCCTACTATTTAGTTAACACCAGATTTTTGCAACATAATATCAAGTAAAAAGAGGCGCAAAATTTAGTCTAGGCCTACATAAATTTTATCTATCAATTTATATAAAATAGTAAATAATTAAGCTACCAGGTTTATATAACACGTATGTATCTAATAAAATTAAACTCACGAATTCTCAACACAGAACAACCGGCTTTTAATCATATTTTATTCTTCACATCCCATATTGTATTTAATTGTGTTGCTTCAAAATAATAAAAATAATTGGCATAACAGTTGTTAGTTAATCTGGGAAGAGTAGTAGATTCCTAAAACCTTGGCCCATTTCGGCAGGATGCGTATGGCTGTGTTGGCGTCCTCGCGCGCGTGGAAGTACTGCTGAATCTTGAGGAAGGCGAGCGAGCGGTTGCTGTAGATGTGCGCGTTGTGTGGGTCTAGTTTGACACCCTTGGTGTAGTGGATCACGGCCTCGTAGAACTTCTCCTTCTGCATGCAGCCGTTGCCCTCCTTCTTGCACTCCTCGCCCTACAGTTTCATTTCACGAATGATCCATAACAGACCCATACTTAATGACCCGTAATCGTAATAACGCAAAGGATGTTGATCAAAATATAAATAATAACATTTTCGCAAAAAATAATATTCAAGGTTGACATTTAATTTAGCAATTAGCCAGTGGAGTGGACACTATAGTTTCGTTAGCAACAACCACATATAACTTCAACATTAAAGCTTAGGCAGTTTGCTACTTTTTAAAGTCGTGAATATTTGTGCTAAATAAAGCGATGCTGAAAACGAAAAACCTGGTTAAAACAAGGATTCACCGAAAACATTCACATAAAGAGACACTACATAAAAAAAAATCATTCTACAAAATACGGTTCGCACTGCCATTGGACAAACAACAAAAGGGCCTACCAGTGAATGCTCCATTAGACAAGGCCGTGCACGCTGTACGTAAACGTTACTTTGTGTAGAACTTAATAACCAAGGGACCTCGGAAATGATCCTTAGTTAGCACCCTCACGTTCAGAATAAATCTTAATTTTTTGTCAACAACATTTTAATTTATTCAAAAAATATTATTATATAATGGTATTGGTCCCAACTATTGGTCCCAAATTGGTTTAAAAAAGAAGAAATACGCCGTGGCTGCGGCTTCCAAAATGCTTAATTGTCACTGTTTGGTTCCTTACCACAGAATTACAAGCCACGACAAACGACGAATAAACTGCATAAAAATTATGGCAACCCCTATTTAGCCAAAATCCCCCCTCAAAAGCAAGCCTGTGCTTTTTATGAACTAGCCTTCGACGCTATCTACGTAGCGGGCTTGTGCGATTGCCACCAGTGACAGACAACCGCCCGACCATCCTGCCAGTGACAGCCATGATCGGTACCATACACGGTTAGCTTAAAGAAAGTTCTAAACAAGAGACCCAATTTTCTGTTAAATCCCCCGCTAGGCAAAGCTGATTTTAACGAAGACAAATGATGAACGACAAACAAACTACATAAAAATTAGGGGAACCCCCATTTAGCAAAAATCTCCCCTCAAAGCAAGCCTGTGCTTTATGAACAAGCCTTCGACGCCATTCGTGCAGCGGGCTTGTGCGATTCCTGCCAGTGACAGACAACCGTTCGACCATCCTGCCGGGGACAGCCATGATCGATACCGTACACGGTTACTGAAGGAAAGTTCTGAACACAGACTAAATTTTTCAGAACACAGCTTGTCGGGATCCTGCGACCCGTTCCCTCAGTCGATGTGCGCGCGAATGAAGGCCAGCTGAATACAGCCAAGCCCCTCAGCGCAGCGCCAATCCCACCTCGAATAAAGCCGCGCTCTTCAGCGCGTGCCGATATCTCCGTTTCTATGTCTAGCGCTCTGACCAGGTACTTGATACTTGATGAAAGGGTCCGCTTGAGCAAACCCGTACCAACGGCTGACCAGGGAAAAAGCTTATTTAGCTTATTTCAATCCCCTAGTAGTTCCATTAAAGAATTCCTTCTCCTGCACACCTTCCAGTCCATTCATTATCTTATACACCTCCACCATATCTGCTCTCTCCCTTCTTGTTTCCAATTATTTTATTGTTGTATTGTTTGTTTTATTCTATTGTTTTATTTATAATAGCAACGCAAATAAAATAAAAATAGTTCTCGAACAAACTCAAAAGTTCGGAAGGGGGATAAAGTTAGGCAAGGAAGCGGGGGTATCTTATTAGGCAATTCTTAACAAGTAGGCTTAGGCCTAGTATATAGTTTAATTTAAATTTAATTAACGTCTAATTAATTTTACTTTAATTTAATATTATGATTTGATTTTCAAAAACCCGCTGCTATTGACAGAATATTTTTCTTTCGGGATGCAGCTTCAGAAATTTCAGCGTTCCTTTTTATTTTTTATTCCGCGTTGTTCACAATGTTTTGAAACAAGAAATGTTAATTTTTGCTGAAAGCAAAATTTTAACCCCACAAATCGTGTTCTTTCTGCTTTTCATATGAAATTTGGAGATTGGCTAAACTTCGCTGAAGTAGCCTACAACACTATTATTTGAAACTCGGCTTGAATATATTGTAATTAAAGCGGGCTTGGAGATTGAGAATGGACATAATTTTTATTATTGTAACCAGGAAATAATAAAAATTATAAAAATAAAAATTTGATTTAGAAACGACGTTGACTGCGGTCCAGAGGTTGTTGAGATAAATCATTTGACTTCTCACGAAACTTCTCATGAAAATAGCAAAAGACACAATGCCCAAAGTGAGAGGTGCGGTGTCAGGATCGCTTTGGACATAGTAAAATAAAATAAAATAAAATGAAATAGTTGCAAAACACACAATGCCCAAGGTGAGAGGTGCGCCGACAGGCTCTTAACATCGCTTTGAACAAAATGAAATAAAACAAAAGTAAAAAACACAAGGCTAAAAGTGAGATGTGCGCCGACAGGCTTTTAACATCGCTTTTAACAGCTAAACTAAAATAAAATAATGGTAAAACACAGCATGCCCAAAGAGAGAGGTGTGCTGCAAGGCTCGTAACATCTCTTTGAGCACGTTAAAGTAGGCCTAGGCGGCTTAGCTGTAAAATGCAGCATTGTCAAGTCAGATGTGAGCCGTGCGGCTCTTAACATCGCCTGAACATCAAAGAGCAGATAATAGCGCGGACTTACGTTGTATTCCAAAGATAGGCACAATGAAGGCTGCTTCACTAAAATCAAGTTGATTCGCACAATTAACATGAGATAATTGTCGTCTTGTAATTGACGCTCGTCGAATGAAGTCGAGCAGGTCGAGCCCGCGCTCAGAACGTCAAGCATTAGAACGGAACAATCCCATTTCTAGACAAGCCTAACAGTACTCAAGCTGTGCCTTGGAGCGACGCCAATCCCATGTCTAGACTGTCGGCGCGCTGCATGGCTGACTGACGCCCTGTCATACCAGCGAGACCACGCAGACACGGACCGTCACGGTTGCCTAGCCATGCTGTCATTGCCTTTAGGCTCCTAGGCACAATTGTCATAGACCAGTAACTAACTCTCGACACCAGCGCACAGTCTGGGCTAGCATAACCAAACGAGACAACAATGATTTAATGCTTTAACAAGAAATGCTAATTTTTGATGAAAGCTAAAATTTAACGCCATAAACCCTTTGTGCTTTTCAGATAAAATAATAGTGATTGATGGCAGAAGTTGCTATGACACAATTGGAAACTCGGCTTCGAGATTGAGAATGAAGATAATAATAATTATTATACCGAGAAATTTATAAAAATTGAAAGAGAAAAATTTGTTCTAGAATTGTTGACTGGGGTACAGAGGTCGTTGAGATTACTTTGGTTATATATTATGTAGGGGAAGTGAGTCGAAAACAACAAGAAAGTTGCTGGGATTGCTCTAAAAATTATATTCTTAAATCACTAAACTAAAACATTCCTAGGCTTTAATAATTAGCAATCGATTTCGACAATGACGTCTCCATTGGCAACAAGTAATCCTAGTCGCCTGCACTGAAAGGCTGACCTGTATAACAACGCATATCGGGGCTCTCCCTATATAGTCTACGGGCATCCAACGCATAAGATCATCGGCTCCAACCAATGAGAGGGCTACTGTAGTCCCCATCCAATGTGAGGGCTTATAGGCACCTCACATAACATGCGAAAATTGATGGTCAGATACCGTCTATTATACTTGTCGTGAGAAGCGTGAAAAATATTGTTTTGGACGAGATCTGGGGATTTTGTTGTTACAATATGTGAGTATTTTGTCCGTTTCCCCGATTCCAAAGTTCTGTGACCCATCGCTTACGTCTCACACCATTAGTAGGAACTCTGACTAAGCAAAAGCCCCTAACGGTAGTGCCTGAAGAATTCACTGCGCAACAATTATGTTTGCAGTGTTGACCTCTGACCTGTCCTGTGTTGACCTCTGACCTGTCACGTATGCGCAGTTTCTCGTCGATCGTCGGCCCCAACGGGTCGGGCAAGTCGAACGTCATCGATTCGATGCTGTTCGTGTTCGGGTACCGCGCCAACAAGATCCGGTCGAAGAAGATCAACGTGCCTAATTTTCCGAAATTTTTTAAATTTTGTTGTTGCAGTAGTTACTGTTACATTTGTACAGACTAGGCACAGAATGCGTGCGTTGCAGCTAATCATGTTTTGATGGCTAGACCCGCAAAACCGAATGCAGGAGCAATAGAAGCAATTAACTGGGAAACTACACGCGACAGCCTTGCTTCCGCATTTCCGTTTCGGCGATCTAGCCGCAATTCTACTTCCGCCACAGTACCCACAGTGTCCGCCACAGTGTCCAAATCTGCTAATTTTATATCTCACGATCTCTAACGATTTGTGAGAAAAATGAAAAAGCCACTGCGACCCTTCACAAACCGCCCCTGCACTGTAGGGCCTATTTTAAAATGTCGAGGCTATGCATTTACTCTGAGTCGCCAAAAACGTGGATGCCCATGAATCGAACGCACGTGCACTGTCGCTTCAAAAAACGTTGGTGCCTGGGAACCCCAGGCACTGATAAATCTCCCTCCCCTGCCCCCCCTCCCCCGCTGATGCATGTGCACTGTGTAATGTGTTATTGACGACTCCGCAGCGTTGAGTCCACACGCGCTGCAGTCTTTACTTGCAGTCCGGGGGGCATGGCCGGGGGATTGCTGCAGTCGGGGCTCGTCACGCTTGGATGGGCTCTAGGCGCAGGCGCAACGAGTAGGAGGAGGGGGCGGGGGGCGGATACGCAGGGGTCGTATCCCCCAATTTGAATTATAAGAGGGAACGTAATGATCATTAGGCCTATCATCCCATGATTTGAGAAATGGAGATGAAATGGAAATGGAACGGTCGCAGATATTTAAAAACATTGTAAAGCCCCCCCTCAAAATAAAAAAAAATCGTGAATTCTGAAAGAGAGGAAATAAGTTTCTATCAACACTCTTCTACCCGCGCTCGGCTAATGAGTAACTGTTGTGGATTGAAGTCGGCCCCCCAGATTTTAAGACGTGGTTGCGCCACTGGCTATATATAGTTATAGCGGATGAACTGAAGCACTGAAACACCCCTGAATTAGCAGTTGATGTTTATTACATTCAATAGCAGAAACCGCTGTAGTTAAAGCGAAGTTTTATTGTATAAAGCAACAAACAAAACTAAAAATCATAATTATTGGTTCAAGTAAAACGTCTTTATTTGGTATTTTGATCCAGTGGAACGTCTGAAATATTATTGATAACTTAGTAAATAATAATAGTTTTGGTACAGTGCAACGTTTTAATATTTGGACGAATAGGCACGAAGAGCAATCGTCGAGAATCGCTTTGAGGGCTGCGTTTACAACAAAAACAAATAAAATTATAATGTGTTTCAAACAAATTTTCTGCACCTAGCTCAAAATACGACCGGAAGCAGTTTATTTCCAAATGAAGGATGTTGGGGAGGGGAAGATAATGATTTTTATACAAAACAGGCGCTGTTCGACCGTTTAGCCTAATTGCTGTCTAATTATAATTGACCAATCAAAGGACGCCCGCAGAGATGAGCTGGGGAACGGAACTGTGGGTATGTTATCAGTGGAGGCTTTACAATGACCGTAGTTCATTATCATCACATCTCGCCATGTTGCGATCGGAATATTGGAGATCGATATCGGGGTTCTGTGGATTAGGAACATGTATAGGTTCAGTGGACAGTTATTTGAATAATGATCTCAGATCTGTGTGAGAACCGCCAATTACAGCAAGTTGAAATTGCATCTGACATCTAACTTACGCGATCTGATTGGGTTGTAACGTCATTTTTGTACCATGATAATTTAAAATGAAATTACTCTATTGGACAACAGTGGCTCTTAATGATTATTGGCTATGGGCCTAGCTTGAAAATTAAGTTCTTTGATTAATGACAATAATAATACACAGGCCGATTTGCTGCGGCACCATAACAAGTCTTATAACTATAGTCATATACTACACTTCTTGTTGCTTCTTGTTTTTTTATTCAGATATTGGTTAAGATCTTAGGATGCATACTGACGTAGTTTTCTTGCCTGTGATTGGTCAGGATCAGTTTGAGAACCTGTCGGTCCACTCCCAGAAGAGCATCGACTCGTGTGAGAGGTTTGAGCGCTTTGTCAAGGAGCGCTGCTCCATCGAGAGCGACTACGCCGCCAAACTCAAGTATGACTGCAGTGCCTCTGTCCCAAGCTTGATTTGTCATAAAATATACGTACAACAATTGTATATTATATGTGGTAGCTTCTAATAGTGCAGTAACCAGCTGACCATGCCGAATGAGTTGTTTCTTGGTAAGTCAGTTCAGTAGTGCTGTGGTTTTCCGTATTTTATGATGATTGAAGGGAAGAATATTTGTGTCGTCCAGTAATTGGATTATACCCAATCATGCCAGTCTTTCTTGAAAAGCCTCCGATAATAATGTAGTCCGTTGACTTCGTTCACAAGTTCTTATTGAATTTATGCCATGTTTGAATTCTTGTGTGAGGTGTGATGCTTATTTTAAGACTTCTGCTTTTTTGTGCTCCGCATTGATAAAAATTGACAAAAATCATCTTTCATTATCGTTGAAAATGTCACGATTGATTGCGCCAGCCCCCCCGCATGGATTTCTAGCTCGAGATATAATCCAGTGTAGAGCACCATTGGATGATTGGTCAGTCAAGAGTTGCTGTGGTGCACTTTCACAGGCATTTCATCGACCACCAGAGATATATTCATGTTTCCTTGCTTTAGATGGTGCGTTCAGTTTTTTAAGGGCCTCTTTATTGACAAAATTCAATGTTAAATTCATAATGTTGGTATAGATGTAGTCTATACCAGGTGGTACAACACGACGGTCATAGAGTAGGCCCCTTCTAGTCAAAAATTGTCATCTAGCATTTACTACGTAACTTTTGAATTCTGGTGCATGTGCGTGTCAGGTTTCTTGTAGACAGTCAAAATTTATTTGATGCTGTTGATTTGCTGGTGCACACGGATTAAGGCTGGTGGTACCATCAGTAACTAGCAGTGTAATGCTGCTGTGTGGTACACTGGTACAACCACTAATATAATATTCAATTATATCATTCCTTGCTGTTCAACCAACAGCCAAACCGAACTGAGACTAATTACCACAAGAATGATTGCACACTGAGAGGGGACAATCGACAGCATTTTAATCATCTGAGTCAACATGTCGACTGATGGACTAATATTGCCCTCCCTCTCCCACTCAACGACCCTCAGTGGAGGGAAATATCTCAGCCCATCGGGGTCTAAGGCTTTTAGTCTGTGGCTTAAACAGATGTCATGTTTCCCTGAGGTCTCCTTACCCATCTCCCTCTCTGGTATCTGGTTCCCATTCTTGGCTGTGCGAGGCTGTTCTGGTTAAATGCCACAGAGCTTCTTTCTTGACAGAATTATTTCAGAATTTAATAGAAGGGATTTTAATCCACAGCCAAGTTAATTTAACTGTGAGTGAATCTTCATAATAATGTCATCTTGCTTTTGAAGATTTAGAGGTCTGAGTGGTATGTCCTAGATATATGATGAGAATGGTATGTCACATATTGGAATGGTGAGAGAGTGCTTGAACAATTAGGATGGATGTTGATAGGCCCACATCAATTGGTGAATCGGACCCAATGGTAGAGATGGTTTGCATGTTCGCTATACTCCTTAAATAAATTATTGGACAGCATTTATAGTGCGAGTATAGTCATTATATACGTGTATATACAGTAGTAGGCTACATGTGTTATATTGATAAGAGGCTGGTAGTTTTTCTTATAGTTTCCATCCATCCTTGGATTGATGCGAGCATGCACGGAATGCAATATATAATTATGATCCGTTAAATTAGTGTGTTCCACTGCTGAGATTACTGAGTTGTGCTGCGCTTCCAGTCCGTCATTTTTATCGTTAAATTTAGTGTAATTAGGCATACGCGATATCTGTCAATCGAGTACTACTAAATTACTAGACCTTGTTACTAGATTACTAGACCTTGTAGTTTGTAGCAATTCACACAGTCTGTCCAGGAAGTAATTTCATCTATGAAACCTTGCTATCGTTTGGTTAATAGTTTTGTGTTCAGTGCACGCTGAGCTGCGCTGTGTGTGATCCGCATAATGCGCTCTAAAACAATAGTTGCTAGTGAGATTTCTGCTCGGACGAATTGTTTTATATTCGGGAGTCAAGATTTATGCCCGTTTCTGATTTTATCCATCCTTAAACTTAGAGGGGACTTTTCTATCACAGGAGTTCTAACAGAATTTCTAGCAGAGTATGCAACTTGTTGTTGAGCATTGATTTAGGGAAATTGTGATCTAGTTATCATAATGTGACCACAGTTTTCATGTTGCAAGAAATTTGTATTAAGCTGTCGGCGACTGTTTTAACAACATCTCACGTTTGTCAGTCCTTTAAGATTCTCCACTCTCCCTTGCTTTGTCTGGTCACCCTTCAAGTTATGTATATTACAGGGAAATAGGGACCATAATTTGACACTTTGCAATTTGATGGTTAATTAAACATTGATTGTGAGTGGCACGAGCTGCATCTTGTGATGATTGGATAGCACATAGCAGTGTTCAGGAGTGTTGATTTACTAGAACAGTCTTTCTAAATGACCTGTGACAGATTGCCATGAATAAATTATGATAGTATATGATCGTTTGTCTATTTTTCTCGAAATTTTGTGTAACTAAGTTTGATATTTGATGTTTATGATATGAACAACATTGAGTTTGTTCTACGTCTATGCTGTGGTCTATGTGTGGTCTATGTGTGGCCTATGCTGTGGTCTATGTGTGGTCTATGCTGTTGTTTATGTGTGGTCTATGCTGTGGTCTATGTGTGGTCTATGCTGTTGTTTATGTGTGGTCTATGCTGTTGTTTATGTGTGGTCTTTGCTGTGGTCTATGTGTGGTCTATGCCGTGGTCTATGCTGTGGTCTATGTGTGGTCTATGCCGTGGTCTATGCCGTGGTCTATGCTGTGGTCTATGCTGCGGTCTATACTGTGAAACTTCTGGTGTGTGTTTCAGAAAGCTGACAAAGAGCTACAGATCAAAGAAAAAAGACGAAGAGCATGAGTAAGTTCTACTTGTTGTCATTTCTTGAATGTTTGCACAATTTTTATATGCATGATTGATCATTTTGCCCCTATGGCTCGTACTGAGTATCACAGCCTGGGTCAATTTGGTTCACTTAGGCCGGGCTAGGCCTTGCCTTGATGCCTTTGTCTTTGAATTACTTAGAGCTACTTTATTCGTTGCTAACTTCTTCATTTCTTTGCTAGAACTTTCTTGCTCATCAGCAACATTAATCAGAGCTTTTTCTAGTGAATTTGTCTTAATTTTGAACTCCATTATCAACAACGGTTTAAAATTTGAGAATGTAATGCAGATGAATTGTAATGACATCGAGGCTTGGATTTAAAATTATTTTCATGCATTTAATTGTTGGAGATGGTAAAGCCGTTGCTTGTGGATTTAATTTAGCTGTATGGGTTATAGATGAGTTCAGTCCCGATATAAGGGTTATGATTTTTGCGCAATGTGGTTCAGTCCCACTATAAGGGTTAAGGTTATATGTGGTGTGGGTTTAGTCCCACTATAAGGGTTAAGGTTATATGTGGTGTGGGTTCAGTCCCACTATAAGGGTTAAGGTTATATGTGGTGTG
>JAQIWG010001555.1:0-23955 GCA_034695025.1 Chamaedrilus cognettii | reverse complement strand
CCTGTGTGGACCCTGGTCGCGTCTGCTACGCTGTGCAGCGCTGCAGCCGCGGCAGCCTGCAGGTCATTTCTCTTCTTGTTCTCAATTTTTGCATGCATGCTTTTAAGCCGTCTGTTGTACCCATGGATACCCACGATGGCGAGTTAACGGCGAGTTGAACGCGACCGTTGTCAATCGTCTGTGCCTAGCTTGACGTCACACAATTCGCCAATTCGAGCCAACTCGCAGCTAAACTCGCAATGTTGAGTGGAATTAACCTTTTTCAAACGAGAGGCTTGCATGTGACGTCAGTCGTCAAACCTATCTGAATCATGAGCCGAATGCAATGACGTTGTCATTTGGTCCATTTTTATTCCTAAGGACTCAAAGTGTGCAATAATCTTCGCTACTCGACCAGAAATGAAATATCAAGGATGTTGAATAGTTAGTTCACAATTAGGGCAGATGCTTTTTGAGCTTTACTTTGAGGAAGTTAAAAGATAGGATACTTTAGGCAGCCAAATAGAGAGCAATAGGCTAACCTTGAACTTTAGATCAGGCGTTAAAATAGACGTATTGTAGGTCACCAATGAAATGGAGGGAGTTCATTGTATCAATGTGCTGTGTGTTTGCAGAATATACTGGCTAGGAAAGAGGAAGTATTGGATTGGTTCTTTCGCATATCGCTCATTGAAGATCTAGTCAACGTAAGTATAATCCATCGTCTCAGTCCCTTCTCTCATCGTATATCTAGTCAACAGCTAGAAAATTTCCTTTCCTTTAAAGGTATTTATATATAAACTGATGATTGTCAATGAAATGATGTCAATGCCATCGCTATATGTCTTGGCCTCTGATACTTAGGATTTATCTACAGAAGGACGTCATTGTCTGCCCATTATATATGGCGAGTCTTGCCTACCTACATACCAGTAACAGTAGTATCATGCACGCTCTACAGGGCATGTCCTACCAACATATCATTTCATATACACTCTAGAGGGTATATGAAACGGTAAAGCAAATGATTAGAGGCATTGGGGACGTAACGACCTCAACCTATACTCAAACTTTGGATGGGTAAGAAGTCCGACTCGCTCGATTGGAGCCGGGCATGCAGCGAATGCGAGCGCCAAGTGGGCCACTTTTGGTAATCAGAACGCGAGATTTCAATGGGCCACTTTGGCGCTGAGGGATATTAATGGGATTTTGGCTGTGGAATTTAAAATTTAAAATTTAAATAGTCTTCCTGCCTACATAATTCTGTTAGGTACGCTACACAGGTCACATTCTGTCTACATAATTTTGCGCATGCCCATACAGGGCATGTCCTACCTACATAACCATGCACTCCCATACAAGGCATGTCCTACCTACATAACACCCCCATGCGCGCCCATACAGGGCATGTCCTACCTACACAAATCGCCGTTCCGGTCGCACGGCGCGCTGACGAGCGCCGCCTGTCGAGTGGACAACCGCTGGACACTCAAGGTCGCCTGCATCGTCCTGCCTCCCTTGAGACCCCCCCCGGCGCGCAAGAGCCACTACGCCGTACCCCAGACCGTCGAGGGGGAGGAGGAGGAGGACTGGGAACATGAGCACTTCCGCCCCCTGCTCTGGACCGCTCCCGAGCTCCTGCGCATGCAGGTCAAGACTTAGCGCTCACGGACCTTAAGACTCTCTTTCCACGGTGCATATTTTGCATGCAATTTTAGATGCAACTTTGCATGCAACCATGTTGAGAAAATTACGATGTCAGATGTCCTTATTTGAGTTTCATGCAAGCCGTGCATGCAACTCAGTTAAGGAACAAGCCATGCATGAAGCCCAGTTAACCTCTAGTCAGATATTTGTTAAAATTCACTTTGCGACTTTGCGGCTTTGCAACTGTGGCTTTGCGACTTTGCGACCGTGACTTTGGGACTTTGCGACTTTGCGACTTTGCTTAGCGAAGCATCCACTCCAGCCTCCTCCTCGACACGCAGCGAGCCTCGACGAGTCTGTCTGGCATGGCGCTATTTTGAAGTCTTTTTCTTCGTTTTCTTCACTATACTGCAGAAAAACCAATACAATATTAAGGAAATAGTTGTCATGACAATGATCGTCCGTCCGCCTTAACACAGTTGCATGCAAAATTGCATGCAAAAATTGCATGAAAAATATACATGGTTGATAGAGACCCTAACTTATGCTAATCTTGGAGCATCCCCCCGCATTCGCGGACTCATTTGAATATTAATTAAATACATTATCAATCAAATTTAGTGACGAATTTACTGTTCAAACCCTAAATCTAAAGTCAACCCACACCCTGCCTAACACTAACGAAATCCTAAACTAATCCAAAGTAAAACTGACCCTAACATCAAAAAATTTATTCTAATTAGAGTGCATCCGAAAAATTGGTATAAATTTTATCTTTGAACCACTTCCCAGGTGAAGCCCCTGTACGGGACCCAGCCGGGGGACGTCTACAGCTTCGCAATAGTCGCACAGCAGATTCTCTACAACGCGCAGCCCTTCTTCACAAACGAGCGCAACGCAAAGGGTGTGTACCCCCTGCAGACCGGGGAACAAGGAATTGGCTTCCTGCCCGGAGCTCCCCAAGTGAGTCGTTAAAGGTGACTAAGGAAGGGGGAGCGATCTGTGCATGGCCCTCCCGCACAAACCGAACTGTAATAGTCTTCGTTACTACACACGATCCTTAAACTACAACCCGACCTGAACGTTTATTGAGGTCAATTAAGATTAATTGAGGTCATAGGAAGCGATATGAAGGAGCGAGGAATGAGTGGAGAGATGGCAAAGAGTCAGGAGTTATGGGAAGTCTCATCGTGGGAAACGTCCAACCTGTGCTAGCATGGAAAAGTGGACGTCGTAAAACGCAAATGATGCTAATGATGAATGAATTAGGATTAACTAGGTTATTAATTAGTTAATTAAGGTTAATAAAAGTTAATTATCCGAGTCATTAATCTGCTTGCTGCAGGGATCATAGGCAGGGTGATGGCGGGGGGCTGGAGCCCCTACCGGCCAGTGTTTCCCCACCCCCTCACGGAGCTGCCCAAGCTCAACGAACTCATCATCAACTGTTGGAACGAGGCCCCGGCTGATCGACCCTCCTTCGAGGACCTCGCTGTCGACATCAAGCACCTCAAGAAGGGAGGGTATGTCGGGGCGCCCAGCCCCCAGCCCCCAGCCCAGCCCCCAGCCCAGCCCCAGCCCAGCCCCCAGCCTAGATCCCATCCTAGATCTCAGCCTATATCCCAGGCCAGCCCCAGCCTAGATCCCATCCTAGCCCCCAGCCTAGATCCCAGCCTAGATCCCATCCTAGCTCCCAGCCTAGATCCCAGCCTAGATCCCAGCCTAGATCCCAGCCTAGACCCCAGCCCAGTCCCCAACCCAGCCCCAGCGTAGCCCTCAACCTAGTCCCTAGCCCAGCGCAGGGTGCAGAGAGGAACCCGAGCTCCTCCAAAAATATAGGGGTTAGTGAACAACTTCCCTCGTTGTTAGAAAGTTTAACGATGTAAAAATTGATGGTGCGCAAATTATTGCTATAGCTTGGGTTGTGTTATAGGAGCGACGACATAGTGGATCACGTACTGGAGAAGCTGGAAAAGTACGCCAGCGACCTGGAGTCAGAGGTGAAACAGCGCACGGCGGAGCTGCTGGAAGAGAAGCAGAAGACTGACACCCTCCTCAACCGCATGCTGCCTCCGTAATATGATCTTCCAAACTGTTTTATGAACCCTAGCAGCTTTTTAACTCGAGTAGAAGAAGACGATCAGCGCGTAGGCTGTTTCTGTAGTCAATAACGCCAATGCACGACAGCTCACCCTTAATGACGTATGAGCAGGTGTGGAAGGGCTGTGTGGCATCTACTGTGCATGAGACCGAGCCTACTGCCGCGATGCACTTTGCCAAATCTTTCGTTGCTGAGTATTACTGTACTGTGCAATATCGTAGCGGAGTATTGTTGCATACTGTGCAATATCGTAGTGGAGTATTATTGTGTACTGTGCAATATCGTAGCAGAGTATTATTGTGTACTGTGCAATATCGTAGCGGAGTATTATTGTGTACTGTGCAATATCGTAGCGGAGTATTATTGTTTTGCGCAGGATCGTAGCGGAACAGCTCAAGTCCGGAAAAACCGTTCCGGCGGAGATGTTTCCGGGCGTGACGGTCTACTTCTCGGACATCGTCGGCTTTGTGACGATCTCCGCCCTCAGCAGTCCCATCCAGATTGTCGACCTTCTCAACGACCTTTACTCAACCTTCGATGAGGCCATCTCCAAGCACGACGTTTACAAGGTAGGGTGGATTGGGCGATACTATCTACGAGGGAAGATAGTTTGGAGGGTTGGACGATGCAATCTGTAAGGGAGGACAGGTTGGGCGATACAGTCTGTGAGGGAGGAAAGGTTGGACTATGCAATTTGTGACGGTGCCTCTCATCAGTTTCTCATGATTGGTTGTCAGATGGCATGTCAGATCATTGATAATGATTCTGATTTATTTTAACTCTGGATTGAATAACCGGGTGTTTCGTTGGTGGTTTTGTTTGAGCTAGAATTTAGGGCGACACATATATGGTTGTAGTGGCTAGAGTTGGGGTTAGGCTTGTGTGCTCAGGTTGAGACCATTGGTGACGCCTACATGGTTGTCAGTGGTCTACCGCGACCCAATGGGGATCTCCACGTTGTCGAGATATGCAACATGGCGCTCGATCTACTCATAGAAGTGTCGAGGTAACAGCTGATTACATTCGACTCTACTTGGTATATAGTAGTCCAATTGCTTTGGTATATAAATCGTGTATGCACTAAGCAGAGATGCCAGACCTCTGCTTAGCGAATATATACCAAAGAATTTGGACTACTATCAACCTAGACAAACTCATCCAAGCTGAGCGGCAGATAAATAGGGGATTGTCAGAGGCAGCATGGTGGTGAAATTAGTTTGAAATTATGCTGCCATTGGCTGCAGAAATTAGTGAGAATCAGCTTGATTCTAGACAGCCAATAGAAGCCCATCAAATGTTCAATGCCATAATTTTTGCTGCCTCATGACAATCCCATCTTTTGGAGCCCTATGCGCCGACAGTTTTACTAATGGCACAGCCTTCTAGGTGTATAGTTGTCCAAATTCTTTGGCGTGCATTCACCTGCACAAAATGCTGTAATTGAGTCGTTGGGGATAACGTTGAGACTACTTGGGTTTAAAGTTAGATTAGCATTGATTAGCGTTACGATTGTGGTTCTAATTCGGTTAATTTATAATTCAGACCAGGCTGTGATTGGTTAGGGTCAAGATTGTGATTTTAGTTAGACAATGTAGAGTTAGGAGCAGTCTAAAATTGGCTACGGTTAGTTTTGTGTTTATAGTTAGATTAGAATTAGATTGGGGTTATTTACGCATTGGTACAAAAACTTTAGTTATCTTGCCTTGATGCCCCATTGCTGCAGGTTCAAGATAAGACATCTGCCCAACAAGGCGCTGCGTCTGCGCATAGGCCTCCACACAGGACCCTGTGCTGCAGGTCAGAGGCTGAGTCTAGCGAGACATCCATGCATGCATATGATCTTTGAACCTGCACTACAGGTCACGGCTCTAAGGTGCCGTAGGCTGAACTTCATTTCATGAGGGGGGGGGGGGGGGGGGGGTTTTAGCTTTCAGTGGGGGTTCTCTTAAACGTGAGTCCTAGACCGACTGTGAGAAAAATTGCAACTGTTCCCTCAGAGCTTAGCTGTTTCAAAATAAATGCTTTTCTATAATTAAGAGGGGGGCTTTAACCACAAATAATCTCTCGGTATACGACCCTGCATCTCTCACCCTCTGGACTCTTGATGTCTGCTTCTGACCCATTGGCGTGTGATTGGCTGTGGTGCAGGGGTGGTGGGTCACACGATGCCCCGCTACTGTCTGTTTGGGGACACGGTCAACGTCGCCTCCAGGATGGAGTCCACGGGAGAAGGTAAGGGGGTTAGGGGAGAGTAAATCCCGTGGTTAAAGTGGGCCGGGTCGCGCAGGTCTCAGACCCAGCACCTGATATTAGGGACCCACCACATCAGATATAGGACCCGGCACCTCGAATCTCAGAATCTGAGACCCGGCACTTTCAATAATATTGGGATCCTGTTCCATAAACGAGAGCCCAGAATCGTTGACATTTGCAGTAGGCTAACCTACATAGCATAGGCCATGTTAAGGGATCTGCATGACAGAGCCGCTCTGCTGAGCCGCTCTGCTGAGCCGCAAAGCCGCAAAGCCGCTCAAATATCCTACGAGGGGTTATGCACTCCTAAAAATGGCAAAGAAGAGCTTTTATTTCGTCATTGTAACTTAGTGGGCGTTTTTTTAAATATGGGACCCCCACCTCTTGCTTTCCACTTAAACCACTGGGTAAATCCACCACTATTAAACCCTTTGATGTAATTCACATTATCATGTGTATTTGCTGTAAAAGTGTGTAAGAGCAAATAAAACAAATTAAGCGATAACAAAATGTATTGTGCCAATAGCGCCTATAGCCTTCAAATGTGAATCAGAACAGGACCAAAAGCACCAGCCTCTGTAGTCGCTTCAAACAATATATACTGGTTAACCCCCCTTGAATGCTTTATCACATTGTGCGTACTGTAGAACATGAAATTTTTGCTGCAGGTTATTTTTGAGGTTTTTGCCTCTTGGATAGTTAGCTGCATCTTATTTTCACGTTTTTGGGGACTGCCACCACATGTATAGTGTCCACTGCTTTTTTTGCGCTTGTCATTTTAGCAAGTTTAACCGATGCTTGGAATTCCTCCCAATTACATATATGCTAAAATGTCATGTTTTACAGTATGACACTGGCGTAACCCTGTGTGTGTCTTTGTACGTTACTCTGTGTTTGTCTGTGTGCGTGACACTGTGCGTGACACTGTTTGTACTGTGTGTGTGACCCTGTGTGTGACACTGTGTTTGTACTGCTGCTGCAGCCGGCAAGATTCAGATCAGTCAGACGACCAATGAGGCCCTGTCTGCCTTCCCCGGCTACCAGACGGAACTGCGCGGGGAGACTTTCATCAAGGTCACCCATCATTGGTCCACTGCTCGATGACGTCACCAGAAATCTGAAATTTTTTCATTTATTGTATTGTTTTATTAGAAGATTATTGGACATTGTGAAGGCTAATATTTTGATAGTATCATTATACTCTCAATGACATTTTAAATATTTGTTGTATTGCACACATTTAACGCATCATCAGGTAATCACAATTAAACATACAAGAATTATATTATTGTACTATATTGCAATTTGTTTCGCGCATCACTTTTTCACTAACGAGCTCGGTGCTAGGACAATAAATATGAGAATATATGAAAATTGTAACATAGGTCCTTTTGGCACTTACAATCTAGCCATCAGCAAAATGATAATGATCGGAAAATATACGTCCAAGCATGACACAGCAGTGATTATCAATCTATGAGCAAAAATAGAGTCAATGCAATTTATGCTAGTATTGCACGGTTCGATGTATCCATCAGGTTAAGCTTCCATGATATGGGCCCTAGGCCCTATTCATAATTGTTGTAGCAAAAGCTGATTTGCATTATATTTGACCTCAGGGCAAGGGCCTCATGAAGACATACTTTCTACTTAGCAGAGACTCGGTCGCCGCCAAGAAGTCAGTGACGGAAAAACCCGACCCGGAGAAATCAACGCCGGAAAAACCTGCCTCGGAAAAACCGAAGGCGGAAAAACGCGCGTCGCCAAAATCGTTGTCGAGGCAATCGACGGCGTCGCAAGAGAAACGGGCATCGGTGGATGAAACAAAGGTTGAGAAGAAGCCATCGGAAAAACTCGGATCGGGAAAACCCACACCAGAGAAACGGAGTTCGGAGGATAAACCAAAGACGGAGCGACGGCCGTCGGAGAAATCGCTACCGGAGAAACGCAAGTCAAATATACCCGAATAGAAGAAACGGTTTCTCCGGTACTGTAGAATGTTTAGCCGATGTCTGAAAAAACCTATGTCAGAAAAACCAGCCCCGAAAAAGCCTGAACCGACAGCGGCTGAAAGAATGAGAACTGCCGATGTGTTGTACAAGAAAATGACAGGGGCAGCAAAGCGTAGCATGCAGCAGCGCAGCAGGTTACAGCGCAGCAAAGAGCATCGCAGCAGAGCGCAGCACAGTGGGGCGCAGCAAAGCATATCAGGCAGCGCTTTGAAAAATAGCCTTAGAAAGAAACCTGCAGAGAATCAGATGCAGGTCGATGAGAAGCTTATAATATTTTACTTGAATCAGGGCTATTAATAAGAGTGGAGGATTATGAATAGGAGTGGATATCTGGAATTTACTAAGGATTTAGTCTTTAAATCCTCACAGATCAGAACCCTTGCGAAAGGATATGGCGTAGTAGGCCATCGACTAAGCTGAGTTAGCCTTCACAAGCAACGTCAGAGAAGTGGAGGACACAGCAAAGGGCGTGGGAATTATGCACAGATATACACGCAGTATGTTGACTTTGTGGCGCGCCGATCAGCATTGAACTCCTCAAACTTCAAATAAATGTGCGCCAATGGTATAGAGTAGGATCCCGAGTACATGCGGAACGAGAAAGGCGTTATGATGAACCGATTTAGTAATTACAGGACTTTGTGCATGTAGCGTATCACACAATGGAGTATTAGGCCATGGTTTAAGATTAAGATGTGTGCAAACTTTATGCAGCTTGGTGATGCATAACATAATAAATATTGGCAGCTTATGGTATAAGTTTAAAACTTGACTAATTTTCTCATGTTGTATTTCGATGCTTTGCATCAATTGAAGTAATCATTAAAATATCACTGTAGTAATAAAAGAGTTTTCAGAGCACGCTGTAGTATTCTAAACCTGCGTGCAAATCTTCAAATGAGTTTCACACGGTTTGTGTTTTTGAGGCTTATATGGGTAAATTGCTAATGAGGCTTATATGGAACGTGCACTAAGCCCTTGTGTGTACTGTCTAAGGCTCAAAGTGTGTGTGTGTGTGCCCGAGATGTAAGGGTTTTACACGAAAAATAGCATAAAAAATATGCAGCGTTGGATTTCACGTTAACAGAGGGGAATTGCAAACGACCATTCAGAACCACTGTTGAAGAGAACGCACTGACAGCTAGCTGGTCACGCGATTGGATCCAAAATCTAGATGAACGAGTTCGTAGTGATTATTTGACACGAATACCTCCGCTTGATCCCAGTTCTTGGTCATTCACGCGCGTTTAGCAAACTCTTAGGAAATTTCGCTGTGAACTCACTTTCAGACGTAAACAAGTGCGCTTTTAACGAGTCTTTTTTGAACTGATGACGTGACGGCGTTAGAATGTCTACATAGTGGACTACATTGCTTCATATCAGGGGGGGGGGGTGTGCGGGATATGCACTGCCCTCTACGAAGTAATCCAATTTTTAAAATTGACACAAAATATGAACCCTTACCGAAGCGAAAACTTCCGTGCATTTTAGCAAAACTAAATGTATTTTACATCTTAGGCAGTCAGTGTTGCTATAGACACAGGGGCATATCTTACGCCGTCAGTATCTTCGGTGCAAAAAAAGAATCGTTAATAATTCAGAGCGCGGATACTTTGCAGGATGAGAAGCTTGAGATCGTGACTATTTGCTGCGTTACGTGAGCAACGCGGCAACGCGGCGTTACGTGGGCAACGTGAGGCAACTCTAATGCTAATGTTACTGATGGCATATTGCCAACCACAGCGTCAAAAGTTCTGTCGAATACACGTAGGCCTAGGTGTATTATCTATGTTGTGTACGAAAATTTGTCTTTTATTTTATGCACTGCAGACAGCACGTCATTCGACCCCGCACCTACGATTCAAGCAAATGATGTCTTTCCATCTCCGTTTGCATGACATATTCTTGGTGCGTTGAAAGTGCAATATACATACATACATACATACATACATACATACCTGAAACAGACATACAATTTACTTGAAGTGAAAAATCGAGACGTCCTAATGACTAGCTTCGCGTGGTTTCGACAAATCCGGCTCGTAATGCCGTTCTGCCGGACTATCGATCATCAGTTCTGCAGTGTCGTCTGCAGTGGCAGTACACGTAGGTGTCGTGGGTGCGCGCCGGCGCACGCAATCGCTGCTACTGAACTCTGTATATAGGCTACGTAGCGCTTCATGACGAAGCCAGTGCAGGGCTAAAAGTGACGAATATAAAGCGTTTGGTGATTTTTATTACCAGATTAAATTTTGTCACAATTTTTTTATATACGAGTGCAGTCAAGTGCTGGTCTGCAATAACTGAAAAATACCTGTAAGTAGGCAAATATGGAGTTCGGAGTCGGATTTCTTCAAAAAGTACGACTAATTTAGGTATAATTGGGCGCAGTCGCCAAATTTGAAGTGTAACAGAATAAATTTGAGATGGGTGAGTGGCACAGCCACTAGTCCAGAGAGGCCATCGACCGGACGCAGCCTATAAAATTGATCTGACGCGATAGGGCGTAATGCAGGCAGCTATTTTAGCGCTTAGTTATCCGACACCCGAGTCTGTCCAATTAACAGTTCTGCTTACCCAGTGCCCAAGAGCAAACTCAAGCTCATGACTGTATTGCAACACGTACTTCGTGTCGCGAAATATTGAACAAGACGCGTTTGAATGCGCTGCTCTGTTGAACCGTCGTGAGGTCGTGACGGTCCACAGCCCACAGCCCGCAGCCCGCTCATTGCTCCGTTCAACCATGCAGCCTTTACTGAAATTAGCTATCGCGGGACTCACCCTCACTTACCTGCTGCTAGTCCTCCTTGCGTGGTCCTTCCCGTCCTCTGGAGGGGCCGAGGGAACGGTGGGGGCAGCAGCGGGGAGGACGCTGATAGTGGGGTACTGCGCGGAAAGAAGCAACCCGGCCGCCATCAGTCTGGGCATGGAGCAGGCACAGAGGGACGGACTGCTGCCTGGGGTCAACGTCAGGTGAGAGGGCAGCCGGCGGAGATTTTAGTATTTGGCCTACAGTTTCCAAAATATGACAAAATTCTGAGACGTTAAATTCAAAAAATTCGAATGATTTCAACAATGCTGCATCAACTGATCGCGCACGCAATTAGATTGATGCCTGTACAGTGTACACCCAGTCTTCTTGACGGATCACATCTACTGGTCTCAGTTTCCTTCAGTTTCTCTGTCACTATCGCTGCGCGCGTACCGCTCTGTGTCTCTCTCCATGTCCCGCCCTGTGTCTGTGTGTCTGTGTCCCTAGCTACGCGTACCGCCCTGGTCTGTGTGACCCCCAGTACGCGCTCGACGCCTCAATGGACCTCATCGCTCACGGCGCTGACGTCATCCTCGGGCCCGTCTGTGACGTCTGTCAGTACGCTTGCTTGTCTTCTTGCTCCTATAGCAGTATCTCTGTCTGTATGCCTCTTGGTCTGCTTCTACATTAGTGCACAGATTAAAACATGCTTGCCTCTCTGCTTCAAATAACAGCCCATTGGTTTGCTGGTAGGCAACGAAACTTCATGCTAAAGCCTACATGTATCTATTTCTAGCAGTCTATCCATCTGTCCGTCGCTGTGCTTGCTTGTCTGTTTCTAACAGCCTATTCGTCTGTCGCTATGCTTGCTTCCACGCGCCTCTAGCACAAAATGCGCAGGAATGCAAATATCATAGGTTGGGGAGGCTAAAGACTATTGGGCAACATCAAGGTTAAATTCGATCAAACAAAACCCTGGGGGGGTGGAGATCATTACATTGTTTAATCGCTAGATTGTTAAGAGTTGCATGTTACATTGTTGATTTTACAGTGTTTGGCAGAATTGAGAGGCTACATTGTTTGCCAGTTCTGATGACATTGATGCCTGATCTGCGTGGCAGCGTGCGACCCTAGCGGCTACGTGGCGAATTACTACAACCGTCCCATCCTCCCAGAGCTGTGTCCCAACCAGGAGACTGACAACAAGACGCGCTTCGCCACCACGATCCGCATGTTCGGGTCATGGTACGAGTTCGGCGCGGCCTTCGTGAGCATGTTTGCTGCGTACAGCTGGCGACGCGTGGTCTACGTCACCGACGTTAACTATGCGTCGGCCTGCGTCGAAGGTGGCTATTCTTCTTTTTCTTTTTTTTTCTCATTTGTGATGATTTAATTATGAAATATAAGTTATGCAATGTATAACAAAACACTAGATTGATTTTTTTTATCAAAAAATCCACTAGAGACGTTTGTAAACTGTGTAATATTTGTTACAAAAACTACCAGACTTATGCGTGAAATAAGAGTGGTAACGCTGCGTGTTGCGTCCCGCAGGCGTGGTGACGTTGCGTGCCGTCCTCACGGCCGCTGACATTACGTTCGCGATCTGGCTGACACTGCCTGACCAGCCGACAGACGACGACGTGCGCGCGTGTGTGAAGAGTGTCGCGCAGCAGGGCCGCAGTGAGTCACACGCTGCCTAGGGTGAACTAGCGGGAGAGGCCGTAGAAAATATGACGGGCTCTGAACTCCAGTCCGTTTATTTATTAACTAAGAATATCGAAAAGCACCTGTTTGTTCTTGTAGAACTAGAGCCAGGTAATAACAATTTGTGTGTCATGCTACATTTACAAAAAGGCAGGCTAAGTTCTTCATTTTTATGATGTGCATTTCCTGTATGCGTTTGAAATAATAACTAAATATGAATAATTTTTGTATTTGTGTCGACTATTTTCGCAAGAAACCAGATAATATGTCACCTCAGAATCACATAATAAATCAAAAGATGAAAGAAATTAATCAGAGTATGCCTACAATGCTCCAGTGCTCCAATCTTATAGTGTGTATGTCTCTATGTCTGTGACCCTATAATAGTCGTTTATTTTCACAAAAAAGTGTAGCAAAGAAATATAACTTAAATAGAGGAATAGATATAAGGAGTAAATAGCCATACAATCAACTATGACAATGCAGTTAGGTGAGAGTAACTAAAAGCCTATCAATATATATGTATGTGTGTGTGTCTGTGTGCCTGTGTGTCCCTCAGTCGTGCTGCTCTGCCACGCGACCCCCTCGGTCGTCATCCAGGTCCTGTACGCCGCGCAGGATGCAAATATGACTGCCGGAGACTATGCCTTCTTCACCTTCAGCCTATCGGAGCCTGATTCCTCCGTAACAGAGCCGTGGTCTATGTACAACAACTCCGCACAGAATCTGACCTATCGCAAACAAGCTTTCTATGCCCTTAAACAGGTGATTTCGCATTCAAGCTTTCTATTATCTCAAAAGCTGATTGATCAAAATCTGACCTATCGCAAGCAAGCTCTCTACTCTCTCAAACGCACAAGCCTGGCCGCCTTTAATTTTTTCACTTTCTGACACAACAAGTTAGTGCGATAATATAAAATTCTGAGGCCTAATGCATAGAACGAAAATAACAGAAATTTTTAGAAATTTATCTTCCATTACATACTAGATAATGATCACGCCGGACAAAGTTTATTGTTCAGGTTTACGCACGACTGGCATCCGGCTGTAAAACAAAGCTCTGAGTTTTCCATCAGGGAACCCCGTGCATACCTGCATTAATAATGACACTGGATCCTAATTTTGCTAACGAGAAACTGATATCAGACACGATGGCCTGATTATACAATGTGCCTTCACTTTGCAACCTACATATTTCATTGATATTTTTATGACGATAGTGCAAATTTTACTATGCTCGTGACTTTTGGATGAGCAACATTAAAATTATACGTGTATCGATGATTAGTGCTGCCTACGTAGTACGAACATTGATGAGTCTCTATGTGAAAATCTATGTCGTGCCAACATTGATGAATGTGAAAATCGTCCATTTCTTGTCATTCTTTAAATACAAGAGAATCAACGTCATGTGTCTAGCAACATAGGATCTATCAGTTATATCGCTGTTATTCGACATTATTCTCTATTATATTTTCATAGTCATTCGGTCGCAGCGTTTTTGTTTTTTTATCAAAAGAGGCGCAATAACTTATAGAGCATAATATCCCGTAAGCTGCGCCGCTGACAAACTGACGGATTCCAAGAGTTCTTCAAATGAAGCCACATGTGTGCCACGATTTAATTTCTCTCGATATTAGATCTATTTGCAGAGCATCATTGCACTGTCAGTGTGACACGTCATAATACATTCATATTCGCTTTGCATAGAAAAATCATAAAGCCTGAGTCAATCTCGATGTCGAAGAAATCATGTTTTGAAATAATATAAAAACTATTTAAAAGCAGTTCACCGCAAGGCACTCGAAAACTTTGTCAGTATGCCGATTAATAAATTTATTTTTAAATGTAGAAAATCAGCGTATTTGATATTACATAATTATATAGCGGCATAAATTTTATCGGCGGATTTACTCCATGCCTAAATCAAAGTATAACAGCCTAGAGTTTTGTATCGTTTGTGATCACTTACAGATGACAGTTCGCCCCATACCACAGAGCAACGGCAGTATGCAGGCATTCATCGATCTGGTCAGTGAGCGCAACAAGCTGCCCCCCTGGAGCGTTCAGGGCCAGGCAAGAATAATAACAAAAATTCTTAGGATGTTTATCTCATTATATGACACACCGATATCTTTCTCATTGTGCTGCGCTTTAATTCGAAGAGAACGTGAGCAGTACTGTTGTAAGTATATTCTAAAATATGCCCTAGTGCTCGGGTGGGCGCAGGCAGGGAGTTTTTAAAATACAAACCAAAAGAACTGTTAAGCTGTATAGCTGAGTATTAATAGATATGCACCTCAACTTAGCCCTAAACCTCTTTAACCCCAAATAACTTATTGTTCTATAAATAAAATTTGCTCGTATTATCAAATTGCGTACGCAGGCGACGGTGGACGCGTTGTACTTGTACGACACGGCGTACCTGTACGCCCTGCTGGCGGACCGCGCCTTCGCGAGGGGCCTCAGCCCCAGCAACGGGACCTGGGTCCTCGGCGCAGCCAGGGGCCTCTCCTTCCAAGGTAGCTACATATGAGGATAATATTTAGTTTAGCGTTCGTTTTCACGCCTCACTGCAGCGTGATCTCAAACGTCGAGTGATGGAGAAGATTTAGGTGTGGAGAGATTTAGGTGTGGAGAAGATTTAGGTGTGGTTGTGTAATCTTGAACAAGTATGTGGAGATACTCTCTGATTCATTCCTGTTGGTTATGTTCAATCTGGTCTCACTTAGTTGTTCTGGTTTAAACCTGGGTTGAGAGGTTTTTTCTAGGGTTAGAGCTATGCATGTATGGGTGGAGTGAGGTTTTGTTTAGGGCTTGATCTTACAGCTAACACTAAACCTTTTTAAACAGTGAGATTAAAGTGGAAATTTGAACAAAGAGAATGGAAACCTGATAATTATTCCACGGGGCTGTCTGAAGCTACTTATTGCACGGATCGGGTGCAAATTGTACAAGGATACGACACCTCATGCAGCTGTGTTGTGGTACACCTTATTAACATTGGTAGGCCAGTCGTTCTGTGAGTTCAGTGTTATGGAACAGTTTGTTTGCGTATGCCATGAAAAACAAATTTGAAAACGACTGAGCTGCAGCAAGAAATAACTTGAAAATAGACTTCTGATGGATGCAAAGCCGTAAATAGCTCACGCATTTCAGTGACGATGAGACTATATTGGGCTGCTGCTCTTTCTGTCAGGTCTGACAGGGTTCGTCCAGATCAACGATGAGGGAGACAGGCAGAGGGTCCTGACTGTGTGGGCGTACGGACCCAAGCAGTCCGAGTACACTCGCTATCTCGACATTGATCTTATCGATAATGGGGTAAAGATTCGCTGCCCTAGAACTAACTAAAAGAACCTTAAACTGACTAAAAAACCAACCGCCTTTTTTCACATTATATTCTGTTAATGTTGCCTACATGTCTAGCCACGGGTTGGAGGTTTAGGGCTCTGCTGAGGACTGCAGGAGCTGAATTTTACAATCGGATGCCTTTCTTGGCGCCAACCAGTTTAATCATGATCTGGGAGGCCTGGGGTGTAGGATGCCCGAATGCAAAATTCAAGAAATCACTAATAAAGATGTCAATCAATTTTTTGTGGAGATCATCTGCACTTATTTGTTTGCTCTCCTGATCCCATAGAGAATAATAATATTTGCATGCGTTAATTATGCTTCGCACATAGACGTTGACTTTGCTGCGCAACGACACTGTCTGGGGACAGCGTCACGACCCGCCTCCGGATTCGCCGGCCTGCGGTCTGGACGGATCCCTCTGTCCACCAATAGAACGATCGAGTAAGTGATAACAACGATTTAATTTCCATCTAAGTTGAGCAAGATGACGCAATGACTAAACACGCCGTGCAGGAACTGTTACTTATACGTCTGCTTTCCACGATGCATATTTTGCATGCAATTTTACATGAAATTTTGAATGTAAATTGCATGCAAAATATGCACCGTGGAAAGAAACCCTTGGTCTCATAATACAGGTTACATGCATGCCTCCATGCATGTAATCCACTGTGGCTGCTATTTGAAGTTGATACCAACCAAGGGGGGTCACTACAGGCTGTATATCGATGCATGTATGGAGGTAACGGGGGCGGGGGTTGGCCCACGGGCCAAACCAATTATCAACCGTCAACAATTGATCGACGGGGTCATGACCCTTTCATATCCAATCACAATAATTAACAACGATTACCTATAATTCAAATCAACTTTCGTTTTTGGTAAAAAGATCCTTCTTTTTTGCAGCATTGTGCAGCTAATGTATGTGCATTCTAGGCTTTAGATTCCTGTGACACCAACGCTGTACTGCCATATACACTAATCACAAAAGTCCATATTTGTACAGCGTTTCTATTTCATCAGGTAATGCCATATTCACGCTTCAGAAGCACGAGGATGACTATTAGTTGATTGCGAAACAGACGTTGAATGGATCTTTTGATACCCACACCTGGTCACACCATCAACTATCGGATAACATAAATAGACATTAAAGCATGTGCCTCTCCTGAGCCGAAGACTATAATCATACTGATAATCATGTCCATAACCAATATAGTCAATCAGAACCATAGGCCCAATCACAAAATTTTCGCCTTTTTGACATCTGTTTTTATATTTGCATGAAGTTGAAAAGTTCAAGGTTAAAAAGTTAACAATAATCCCATTTGATTATAAGGTATCCTTGCGATCTGATGACAAATAACTAGCTGCGTTGGTTTCCCCCACCAGTCTCGCTGACCCCCGTCATAGTCGGACTTGTCGCTGGATTCACGGTCGTCGTGGCAACACTCATCGCGATCTACTTTATCAGGTCAGAGACCCGTGAGCTCTTACACATTGTTATATAGCCCTACTGTATGTATATGTATGTACGTGTATGTATGTATGCATGTTGCACTTGTAACGCATCAAAAATATGTCATGCAATCGGAGATGGAAAAAATATAATTTGCTTGAATCGTAGGTGCTACAATTTGCTGCACTTTTAGATCATTCCTTACACTGACGATTTCATCAGTTTTACAGTTTTAGCTTCGAGATGTACGTTTTTGTGAATGCACTGATGTTACTTTGAGCCGTCGATATACAAATGGGATTATTTCATTTTCGGTCGGCAGGAATTACCATTACCATTTATTTCAGCTGAACTCTTTCAGAAATAGCTAATCGGAGTGATACCAGCGCGTCTGACACCGATCCTTTGTTGTGGAAAAAGCAACAGGGATTGTTGCAGTACAGTCTGTGGTCTGTTGTCGTGGCGCTGCGCAGGGCGAGGCGCCTGGAGACGCGCATACAGCAGGAGATCTGGAGGGTGCACTACAACGAACTGGAACTGAGGAAAAACTTCTCTGCCAGCATCGCAGTATGTCATCCTCATTAGCATATTGCTGTTGGATTGTGAGTAGTACGGCGTGCTCATTAGCATATTGCTGTTGTGTGCCGTACGGCACCCTCATTAACATATTACTGTTGTGTGCCGTACGGCACCCTCATTAGCATATTATTGTGAAGAGTGCAGATTTTGGTTGCTTTCTTCAAGCATTCCTGGCTGTTTGAGTGCAAAATGATATGATAACAGTGAGAATACAAAATGGCTTCTGCATGAAGATATTTTCGTGTATGTTTTGGCAAGAAATTTTTTTCTATTTGTCCTCAGATGACATTACCATCACACGCAATCACACGACCGCATCAAGAGATCGGAAATTTTTACATCATTTGCATTTTTATAGCGGTGTAGAGTAAGAACGTTTCCATGGCTGTCTATAAGCCAGTAACTACATGCAGCCTAGCCTGTACGCTAGGTATTAATCCGAAGCTGCTTTGAGCGGTCTCCAATTAATTAACACATCCAAGCCTATGGTCAATGGCTCTCAGCCTCTCATATTTCTCTCAGTTTCTTGGTATTATTTCACCTTATCGCCTCTCATCGCAGCAGAAGCACTAAGCAAAATAAGCAATTTGAAATTTCCGCAATTAAAATGTAGTGGTCGCTACGCTGGTGAAGGCTCCAATTATGAATCCTAAACAAAATCGAGGTTTAGAATCACCGGAAGGATGGCGCTAACGAAAGTAAACCGGGGCATATACACTACCTCCCGGCCATTGGCAATTAGTCCACTGACTATCCAATCATGCTTGGAGACAAAACCAACTTGACAATGACATTATCAAAGAAGCATGAACAGCATCGTTAGTCCGACAATCTACTTTCAACTCCGCTGATAATAATCTAAATCTTGACACGCGATCGTTAGTTGTGTTGTAAAGAATACACACTGGTGTAGCAAATGAGGCTAGAATAAATCTATCTAATTATGCTAAGGCCTACGCTGTAAACGAGCATTGATTTGTAGGAGATAAGCATTGGTAGACTAGACCATCATGAGCAGTGTTTTCAAAGTGCGATCGTTTTGACAACTTATTCACGTTTTGCGTGATTTCATTTATCTGTACTTTTTTGAGTTTGGAATTGATTTTCCTGCTTTGTGTGCTGCTGTGCTGTCATTTAATTGAAGAAGAAAATATATATAATGCGTTACTTGGTCAGTTTCGAGGCAGCGTGCGGCACACCACATCCGCCACAACGCTCAGCCCCGCCGCAGCCCTAGCGGGCGCTGAGGCTGGCCTGCCCGGGGAGACTCCGGCCTTCTACCGAGGCTCGCTCGTCAGTGTAGTGAGGGTGGAGAGAGAGGCCGTTACCCTCGCCCACTCCGACCTCGTGGATCTCGTCAGCGTGAGTGCTAGCACAGTTTGGAGCGAAGTGTTGCCAGTCAGTGCCAAATCCAATATAACGTTCAAGAGTGATTCCGTGCATGCACGGTTTTTTGGGGGTTTTTTTGTAGCCCGTTAGAGGGAGGAGGTGAAGCCCCATTGCACCAGCGGATAGTCTTTGGTGAATAGTTTTAGAACTATACACCCCTGCAGTTTGATGCCTATTGGTGGCAATTAGGTGCTAAATGAATCGAGTAGGTTTGTGACCGGTTTAGTTGAGATCGGATGCGTTTCTTTGAAACAACTAGGCCTACATCGCCAGCGATTGATTTTCTACCATCAGATTTCTGCCAGTGCGCATTTTGAATGTGTTAAGGTTGGTTGCAGTTGAAGAGGCTGAGTCACGAGAACGTGCAGGGGTTCATAGGCGCCTGTGTGGACCCTGGTCGCGTCTGCTACGCTGTGCAGCGCTGCAGCCGCGGCAGCCTGCAGGTCATTTCTCTTCTTATTCTCAGTTCTTGCATTCATTTATCATATCTACGTCAAAAACTATAGTCACATTTAATTTTAGTGTTTTTGCAACTGATTTGTAGGCTTCAGGGCAATGTGAAGACTAGGGCTTAGCTTTTAGCTTTCTAATACATAGGGGTCTGGTAAATCTTGTTGGCAATAGAGCCCAGGTATAAATCATATAAGTTCAGCCCCTAGTGGAATATTTTAGTTAAAATGCACTCTTTGACTGTGACTTTGTGACTACATCCACTCCAGCCTCCTCCTCAGCACGCAGCGAGCCTCGACGAGTCTGTCTGGCATAGTGCAATTTTGAAACCTTTTTCATTATTTTTCTTCACTATTATTCAGCAAAGCCAACGAGGTGTTAATAACCTACATTTAATGCTTCAACATCATATTGTAGGCATTTTATATCTTTTGATCTTTACAATTATAAGTGCTACAAAGAATTGCGGGAACAAAATGTGGATGTAGGCGAAATGCTGGCATACAAAAGACATGTCATTGCTATGAGCTGCAAGTACAGCATAGGCCTGCAATTATAGATGATATTGAGTTTTCTTCAGAATGTTCTAGAAAACGACGACATCAAGCTCGACTGGTTCTTTCGCATCTCACTCATCTCTGATCTCGTCAGCGTGAGTGCACTCAATGAAACTCACTCATTTCTTAAACTCACTCATTTTGGATCTAGTCAACATGTTGCAGGTGCAGGCGTCACAGAATTAACCCATGGATTAGATATGATGATTATTCAGATGCATATTCAGTCATTATGCACAATGTTTTACCTACGTGCAATGCTGCGCTATCCTGCCTACATAATACTCATATGCATGCCCATACAGGACATTTCTTGCCTCTTAATACCGCATAATGCATGCATATGTAGGTCATATCCTGTCTACATAATGTCGCGCATATATGCCCATACAGGGCATGTCCTACCTACACAAATCGCCGTTCCGGTCGCACGGCGCGCTGACGAGCGCCGCCTGTCGAGTGGACAACCGCTGGACCCTCAAGGTCGCCTGCATCGTCCTGCCCCCCTTCAGACCCCCTCCGGCGAGGGGAGAGGGGGGCTTCGTGCCCCACCCAGATAACGGAGAAGAGGTGTGGCGAGTAACTTTTATAAATTTGCGTACTTTTAAGTCAGAGTTGTTACGGTTCCCAAAAAAATATTAAAGTGCTGTATTAAGTGTATACATGGCTTTACTAGCATTGAATGTATGCAAGGCTCCTATATCATTATTTTGTGAGTTTTACAACTTTAGCTACTCATTCACAGTAATTTTATTTTTATAGCTGGCAGAGCTTGTTAAGCAACAAAATGATGAAAGCTAGTTGTTTGTACGCACTTTGACAACCTCTTTTTTCACAAGATGCCCTGTGCAAGCCGAGGAACAAAGAATTGGCTTGTAGCCCAGAGCTTCGCAGCCGAGCCGCAAAAGCCAACTAAAGAAGGGGAAACGGTTCTTTGCTTGGCCCCAAGGCACTGTACCTGATTTAAACTTTGTATAAGTACAGCTGACCTTTAAAATACCTAAAACCCTCCATACCCAATTTCAGAAGATTTTATGATCGACACACAACGCATAAATTTAGATGCGCTGGTGTTGCAAAGAAGAATATTTGATATTTAAAGAAAGATATTTAATTTGATTCATTTATAGCATGAAGGGGGGGATGAGGAGTACTTCCGCCCCATGCTCTGGACTGCCCCCGAGCTTCTGCGCGTGCAGACCAAGCCCCTGTACGGCACCCAGCCGGGGGACGTCTACAGCTTTGCTATCGTAGCTCAGGAAATAGCCTACAGAGCGCCCCCCTTCTTTATCGAAGGGATCGGCGCCAGGGGTAAGATGTTCTACTAATATATTTTTTGAATATTATTTTGTTTTGGAAGGGGGGGCTATTATAATATCAAACGCTAATTTCGGGAGGCAGAGTGAGCGTGATTTTGTGTGAGCTAAAGTAAATTGCAGCTATTCTATTCAGCTGTTTCTATTCCCGTAATTAAAGGCTTAAGTTGTTTCAACCTGCAGCTTGAGCTGCCATATTATATCTACAATAATCTCTTATACGATGCAAATTTTGTAAAATTTCTCTACTTGACAGACTACTTCCTATCAAATCAGCTTGATTCTCATTCTTGTTTTTCTCCTTGCAGAGGCGGTGAAGCGGGTGATGGTGGGGGGTTGGAGCCCCTACCGGCCCCCCTGCCCCTTCCCACTGGCCGAGCTTCCGGAGTTGAGCGGCCTGCTGGCCCGCTGTTGGGCCGAGGGTCCCCCCGAGCGGCCCTCCTTCGTCGAGCTTCAGCGGGACCTGAAGCGCCTCAACAAGGGCAGGTCTGTAGTGTGTAGTGCGAGCCAGAGGGGCGGAGATTGCCTTTTCACATGGGGGGCAAAGATCTAAAATGTTTTCCCTTTCGCCGCATATATTTTACATAAATTTACACAGCATTTTCCGTGCTGTTCCATGTTCGCGTGTTCAATGTAGGAACCAGGATATAGTTGATCACGTGCTGGAGAAGCTGGAAAAGTACGCCAACGACTTAGAGTCAGTGGTGGAACAGCGCACGGCGGAGCTGTTGGAAGAGAAACGGAAGACTGATACGCTCCTCAACCGCATGCTGCCTCCGTAAGTTTCAGCAGTAGCCTGACCGTTTCAGGCTAATCTGGCGCGACCGCGCCTCTAGTCTGAGATTGTCCATGTTCAGCCGTTTGAAAGTTTGATGCTTGAAAAATTCTGTGTGATTTAATTTATTCATATTGTCAAACAATAGACATATATTAATTGCAGTTTTTATAAATCTAACGAATTGGAAGTCGTCGATCTTTAATAGTCGTCGGAATCATTAGTATGGTGAGGGCGCTAGTTCAAAATACAATAGAGTTTGTAGCATAGCCTTGCTAATGGTCTTCATTGTCGGCTTGGTTCGGAACTGGACTCAACTGCTGATAATTAATTGTCTATTGACTTGTCGTTATTGCTTTTGGGGCATTTTGTAACTGACAGCAGAATGTCTGTCGTGTAACCGATAGATGAATATAATACAATGTCCCCGTCACGCGTAGATTCGTGGTGGAGCAACTGAAGCTCGGTAACTCAGTTCCACCGGAGATGTTTCCCAGCGTGACGGTCTACTTCTCTGACATCGCCGGGTTCACGACCTTGTCCTCGGAGAGCTCCCCCATGCAGGTCGTCGACCTTCTCAATGACCTCTACGGGACCTTCGACGATACCATCTCTAAGCGTGACGTCTACAAGGTAGCGTGGGTTGGGGCGATACCATGTGTCAAGGAGGATAGGTTGGGGATACCATTTGTGAGGGAGGTTAGGTTGGACGATACCATCTCCAATAGCTCCAATGTCTACAACGTTTTAGCATAGGAGAGATATTTGATAGCCTTCAGAAGTAGGCTGGTCCCGTGACTGAACAAGACTTCATGGTCTAGAATCACAGCAACATGGCAGTTCCTTTTGTTAGAGGTTTAGAAATAAAATTGTTTTTCGTTTTGGGTTAGCCTGGTTCCCATTCTATGGTGGAGACTATTGGTGACGTCTGCATTGTTATGCGTGGTTAGGGTCAGGTGTGGTTTATGTGCTGACGTTGGCACTGTAAGTGATGGTGTGAGTGGTTAGGGTTAGGGTTAGATTTATGTGTTCAGGTTGAGACTATTGGTGTCGTTTACATTGTTATGAGTGATTAGGGTTTGGTATGATTTGTGTGCGCAGGTGGAGACTATTGGTGACGCCTACATGGTTGTCAGTGGTCTGCCGCGATCCAATGATGGTCGACACATTGTCGAGATATCCAACATGGCGCTCGACCTACTTGTGGAGGTGTCGAGGTTCAAGATCCGACACCTGCCCGACAGGTCGCTCTGTCTGCGAATAGGGCTCCACACAGGACCCTGCGCCGCAGGTCAGGGGCTTGTAGCTGGGTCAACCAGGACATATACGTGCGTGTATGCTGTCAAATATGAAATTTTACACGTGTATTTTGGTAAATTTCACGAATCGGCAGAACTCGCCAACTACATGCACCAGAATCAAACTGCAGAAGCTATTTAGCTTAAACGGCAGTGCTAGAAAATGCAAATATTAAGTTCGGTTAAATTTTTTAGAGCCAACACCGCCGAAAGAACATGCAGCAAAAATTCCATGTTTTATAGTAGGCCTATATAACATCTTTCATCGCAAGCGATAGCTTTAAATAATAATAAGAGGAACCAATATATTAAATATGAAACGTA